>JAKZAN010000300.1:0-59807 GCA_023053545.1 Lepidurus packardi
CCCAACCCCAACCCCAACCCCAACCCCAACCCCAACCCCAACCCCAACCCCAACCCCAACCCCAACCCCAACCCCAACCCCAACCCCAACCCCAACCCCAACCCCAACCCCAACCCCAACCCCAACCCCAACCCCAACCCCAACCCCAACCCCAACCCCAACCCCAACCCCAACCCCCCCAACCCCAACCCCAACCCCAACCCCAACCCCAACTTCACTCTCTTTTTTGCTCATCTCCTATATATAGCCTTAATATTGTTTTTTCCTGGAATTTGAGAAAACTATTCAATATTTTGATAACCCCCATTTCCATTTCGTGAGTATATATTGCTCCCCTTTTTCCAGAGCTATCCTGCCTGTTAACTGGCCCCTATTAAAATTCACACAATAACCCACCCCCAATTAAAAAATTGTCCCAACAACTGAACACTCCATTTCTGACTAGACGGTTTAGAACCAACGTTGCCATACATCTTAGAAAATCATTGTTTGACGAAGTCTTTCAGCGAGTAGTTGTGCCGGACCATCTGCAGGATGATCTTGCGCACAGTATAGCAAACTAGGATCAGGAAGTAGACCACCAACAACGGCCAGAAGACGTCGATCTCCAACATTTTAAAACTGGTGCACACTAAACCCATCAGGAACGCGTAGCTGATACGCTCCCAGATCTACACTTCACTCAGCATTGGTGCCATCGGGTGTTTCTCGCTAGCCGGCAGCGGGTCCACTGTTTCCTCGGTTTCCACTTCTTCAACCGGCACGGGCTTCGGGGTTTGCACAGTGGGCTACGAGAAGCTGAACTGGTACAGGGATTCGTCGAAGGAGTCGAGGGGCTGCTAGTCCTGGTCGAGGTCGTCGTCGAGTCCTTTGGGAGTGAAGTAGTTGACTAAGAGCTGGAGTAGATAGAATCCGATGATGTAGGTTATGATGTAGTAGGACATGCCGAGGGTGTGTTTGATGTAGAGTAGACAGAGGAGGAGTGTGAAGGCCCAGCGGGTCTTGGTGTAGGGTATAGTTTTGTCGATGAGATTGAAGTAGAACCTGCGAAGGACGTTGACTCCTCTAGCGACTAGCATTATGTCTGTTTTTCTTTTCTTTTACTTTTTAAAGATGAAAGTAATAAGTATATGTATATATATTGTTTTGTGTCGGAAAAGTAGTAAAGTGCAGAAACTATGGTTCGTAAATATATTGAATATTCAATTGGCAAGAACAAAAGGAAATGTATCAGAAACGTATATTTGCGCATATTTGTTATTCGGGCAGTTGTGTTCCATTGTATACCGTCTAATATAGTGTACGCTTGCCCATAATCAATACTCATCACATCCCGAAAGTCAGCTGGTAATAGGTGTATCGTTGTCCATTCACATTCGCGGCTTGTATTTTGTATGCGAAGGTTAAATATTAAACACTCCCGATTTCTGCAGCGACTTGCCCTTTATCGATTATTGAGCTGATTAATGCAAAAATATGAGACATATGTGCAGATCCCACTTGTGATACCTGCCAAACAAGGATCAGATTATTGCCAACATATTGAGATTGCGGCAATACTCTGATTTTTAATCTGGATGCTTAGGCTTCTTGATGGGTTCTAGAGTCTGATTTTGGGATTCCCTTTTATCCTTTAGATTTAGAACTCGACTACGCTTAATTCTATGTCCGAATGAAGCCGAACATAAAAACAAACCCTATCAATACTCCCTAATCATTTTGTTGCTACTCAATACACAGATCTGCCACACTCTCCCTATGGATTCGAAATTCCCACTCCAATCCCTCATGCTTAAGGACCAACAACTCTCATTCGCTTCCCTCACACCTCCTCTGTTCGACTAATTCCTCGAGAATCACCAGATCAAACCCTTCTTCACAGCCAAAGCCTTCAAAACCAGCACCCACTACCGTTCTGCTGAACTTGGAATCGAGCTAGAATTTTCCCCTACTATAGCTACAGTTTTTCTATATCGTGCTGAGAAAGGATTTAAGTCCTGTGCAGATCAAAGTCTCCCTTATGGTCTAAATTTTTCCCAAAAATCATCTGAAGTCTTGTTTTTGCTGGGAGAACCAACCAAGAAGTCTGGAGGATCCAAAATGCCTATTTCGATGGTGTACGAAAGGCTCGGCTTCGAAATAACCTTCAGCGCACTCACTTGGAACCCTGATGCTGCAATCCACACAATCTGTTTCTTCGAAAAGAATGAAGCCTTAAAAACTTGTGCGAGCTGCAAGGCGAATACAACGGGAACACTCTAGTGCTGCAACGGAGTCGTCGTGTATTGTTCTGGGTCTTGTCTGGAGAAGTTTACACCCGTCCACGAGAAGTATTGCAATGGCATCTCCAAATGATTCGGCCCAACGATTATTTGTATGTATTTTATCTTTTTGCTATTAGATCAGAAAAAGATTCAAAAATTGCGTCGAAAAGACAAGATACAAATGCCTTATTGATATTTGCAGATGATGAATATACAAAGAAGAATCCCTCAGAGTTCCCTACTCTTCTTCGATTTCTTGTGCTTTTTGACTGTTTTGGTTGGTCCCAGCATCTTCGGCACGAAGAAACCCAGTGCCAGCATCGCCAGAACTATTATGACTCCCACTTTGAAACCTTTGCTCTGCACCAGTCCTCCTTCTCCAGGTTCCTCTGTCTTGACTTCTTTCTTTGGTTCCTTCTTCTTTTATGCCGATGCAGGAGGCACCGGTATTTTCTTTGCTGCACTCGCAGTTGGAGTCGCGGATGAAGATTTTACAGGGGTAATTTACCTCTGGACTTTCAAAGGTGATGCCAAAGGCGAAGGTAACTCTTTCTTCATGGGTTGAACAATCGGGATGTCGGGAGTGTTTTAAGACTTCAGCTCACTGGTTTGTCTTTTATGAGGAATAGTTGTCGGTTCAACGATGGTCGAGACAACTTTTCTGTCAGATAACCTGCTTGTGTTTTATCTTTTTTAAATGGGAGTAGGGTCTCTGCTCATCTTTTCGGAATCCTTATCCCTTGTACGGCGTATGGGTCCCTTGCGCGATGGTGTTTCGGAGGTTTGGGATTTCTAGTCATCCTGTTTCGTGACTGACTTAGGCACCTTAGAAGGATCTTCTTTAACAGGGGTAGTGGAAGAGCTTTAGTTTTTTCTGACAAGAGTCCTGCGTGTAGGTGTGCCTGTGGACTTGGATTCCTGGATTTTATCAGGCATCCCAAAGTTTTTCTACGACTCAAGATCCTTTATAGAGTTAATCAGACCAATCCTCGACTTCTCTATGAACAAGATGTATTTGAGAGCAAGGCCACCTTAGAGTTCAGGGGTTCGTTCGAAGTAGGGAGTTTGCTGCTCTTTGTATGCTTCAATGAATTCGCTGCTATTTAGAGGGATACTTGCCATAACTTCGTTTTTTTAGAGATCAGTAAGCTGCATGGTAAACTCCACAGGTCGTTTAGGATTGAAGTTGGGCAGATTGAAATTGATAGGAGCGCCGCCCATATCGCACGTAGTGCCTTCGATAGTGAAGGATTCCTTGGTATCCTCTATTAGAACGAGCCCTGGTACGTTTGAAATGAAGATGTATATGCAATTATTGATCAGGATAAGAGTAGATACCTTTGTAGACAGCGATTCTGAATGAGAAGGAGACAGGCTCTTTGGCAGTGAGTTTGTAGAACTTGATCTGGAAACAGTATTGGTCGAAGCCACCGACTCTGCTGGGTAGCATTTTTTGGATATTATGCTAGAGTTAACTGTAATGGGTATGTAATGTGTTATTTCAGATCGCTTACCAAAAGTGGGTATTATTCGATTATGGGAATATCGAAAGACCAGTGCACTTTTGACAGATAAACGATAAAACAACAAAGAAGATACTAGGAATAGAAATCTGCCGTGATCACCTTCGCATAAGTCACATATAGTGTATTAACATATCTTCAAGCTCCGAGTTTAATGCTCTTTAGTTCTTCGATTGCGTGTTCCCGTGCAGAAATAGGAGGGTACTTCTGTTTGGATTCGGCAGTTGCGAATTTGCCCAGGGGTTCTAATGAAACATCTCCCCGGATATGCGAGAAAAGAGTCGAAGAAACTCTCCAAGGAATTCTTCCCTCCTGAATGGCCTTCTCCTTGGCCTTCTCGACCTGTTCTGTATAGATGACTTCATGGTAACCGCAGGTAACATAACCGCCGGTCAGGATTTCGAACTGTTTTCCGGCCTGAAGCAACAGGTGACCTTCGGGGACGCTGACGTTGATTTTCTCTCCGGTGCGGAGCCAGCAGAAGAGTCCAGGGAAGCGGGACTTACCGTGGATAGTCAGGAAATTAAAGTCTGAGTAAGGAAAGAAGTACATGATTGTAATGTTGATCAGGGGATATTTTACCATAATGGAACCCAGCGAAAATTGTGTTCTTGTTATATTTAACAAGATCGCTGCCGGTGGGGGCCAATAGGTGGGGACCTCGCTCCATTCTCTTGACGAAGGTGTCTTTCTTTAGACCTAGCCCCAAGGCAGCCATCTCCGCCACACTGAAACAACCATTGACCATATTCTGTCCCCAGGTGTTCATGACTCCTTCCCATTCGGGATAACCTAAAGGAATATGGCGAGGCATATTCTTTTTCTCCCATTCGTCGAGCTCACCGATCCTCCAGAAGTACCTCCATTTAGCATCGTAGCCAGGGGGCTGGGGGGTCTGTGCTGCATTTTCTGGGGAGTAGGTTTTGATGACTGCAGAATGATCCTTTGCTTGTTCCTTGAATTCAGGAGTAGCACCAACTTGGTAACTGTACTCGGGGAAGATGTCCACAGGCTTGTTTTGGTAATATGAGGCACCACGATCCTCGAAGTAGCGTTCCATCATATTGAGGAAGACGTCGTTTTGTTTTTGGTTGACGCGAGGATCCTTGATGATAATGCATCCATACTCGTGGAGAGCATTAGCGACGAGAGTGCATTCTTTTTCGTAGCCTTCGCCTTGTTTAAGGAAGCGTTCAACATCAATAATGGGGACGGACTTAGCCTGGGTAGCAAAGGTCCTGTTGATGATGGTGGTGATCATGTAGATAGTTAGATTTTATTAATGGGTACTTGAGTCGATGAGTATTTTATTGATGCATGATTATAGGCTTGAAAGATCGAGCTTTAAAAAGACAGTTGGGAACAGAAATAAATGATGGTAGGAGACAAAGAGAGTAGATTCCAGATATGCTTTAGGTCAACAATATACTCTTCTATGCCATGACTGCTGTTAGTTGATGGCTTATCGCTAGAGTTATTTGTGTGGTTTTGGGTATTTTGTTCGCGTAAAGTTTTATTGGCAAATAAACTCTGGTTCTTAAACAGTAATAGAAAATAACAAGACCACTCAAACTCTCCATTACATCACAGAGGGTTACCAAGCTTGACATAAACTCTAACTATACTCAGAAAAGTATGGATTAGAAGCACTTATATCCGAGGGTTTTACCCGATACGTATACCCCAGGATATTCAATGGCCAACATCGAGGCGTGATCCTGTTAAATTAGTTTTACGGATGGAGGAACCATTACCCTCCTCTCGAATATGATAGATGCCAATGTAAGCCACTCTGTATCTATGTTTTAATTGATTTGCATACCTTTATCAATAACTGCACATACTCGCTATAAATGATTGTTCCTTGACGCAAGTCAAAGGGGAGTTAGAAATATATGGATCATCCCTAGCTATTATTCGCTCCATCTTATCTGTTATGCTTGCCTTTTCCACATTTTATTTTCACATACCTTCATAAAATATTACTTTCCTATCATTGGTCACTCAGGCAGCACATCATTCTTCCCTTCCAATACTTCCTTTCTCACTTCAGCCATGATTTTGCCTAGCTTCAGCATTTCCTGGAGCCTTTTCCTCTGTTCCTGTGCCACTGCGTACTCATTTTGTACCTTCACCCACGAAATCACCTCTGGATTGTTCCATGACGGCTCGGTCTTTACTCTGGGTGATAGCTTTCTACTCGAAAATCGCATGTCATCGAACTTTCGTGAAGTCTTCTGGAAATGTGGCAACTACATGTATCTGCTATTCTGGTCTGCGTTTTCCCTGACCTTCAGGATGTTGTCCTATTTCCGGTACATCTTGATTCGCTGGAACTTCTTCTCGGTGCTAGACTGCACAGGTAAGTATTATTAGATGATACTGGTATGACGGTTCTTCACTTTCTGGAAAGATCCCTACTTCTTAAGTGCACTCGACCTCTCGAAGATCAGGAGAGTGCGTCTGAGTTTGTACTTGAAGGCCTTGGGTCCCTACTGGATCATACTGAATGTTCTGAGTTTGCGACTAATCTTTTTCTTATAGACTCTCTAGTTCTATGCGTAGAATATTTTTGTTTATTTTTCTTCTTAGCTGGGGTATGCACATTCTGCTCTAACCCAGCAAACAAAAAACAGATGCTCCTATTACTTGAATAAGACTTTTTCTCATCGGATAGTCAAAGAAGGGCAACAAAAAATGTTCCAAATTTCCCGGCACTACAAAAAATATTCGATTACATGCATGCTCTTCGCCTTTACGTTGCATTCATGATGTCGATTGCCAAAAGAGTAATTGTTCAATATAATCCCGTTCGAGGAAATTATTGGGAGGGGTTATTGATGGTCTATGCAGGAATCATCTACCGAGCACATTCTTAGTAGCCTTGCCGCACTTGAAATCGTCAGAAGGATGACGGTAGAAAGAAATGACTTTCTTGCCCCAGGCGAATTGGGCAGACATGTAGCCGTACAGGTTGATGTCGTCCTTGGAGCCGGGAATGTAGTTCTGGGTTTCCTGCAGCTCTTCAACGGTGCTCTCGATACCGCTGTACATGTCCATCACCTCAGTCTGGGTGTAGTCCTTCAAGCCAGTGAAAGACTCCAGGTTGAACAGGAAGCCGACATAATCTCCGTAGTTGTCGAGCCATATAGCAGTGTGGAAGCTCATTTCTCTGCTCTAAAATTTGTGTGCGGAAGAGGAGTTACGATTTGTTAGAGGGCCTTCGACTCGGTGGAGAACACGTCGTTGATGATCTTGTCGACCTGGTATTCTTCCTGGCTAAGGGTTTTGAAGTTATTCTGCACCTGGTCAACGAGTCCGGGGGTGATGATCTTATCGCTCCAGGTCTTCCAATCGATGTTGACGGAACTGTCGACGGACTTGCGGTTGAGGAAGTTGATCACAGTGGTCAGTTGGCCAACGGAGGACTTTGCCTCGGGAGAGGTGGCGAGTTGGTTGACGTTGGTGATCCACTTGCGGATTCTTTCTTCACCCTGACTGGTGACGACGGCAGCAGGAGACTGGGCGGCGGCAGTCCTTGCGGAGGCAGTAGCTCTGAAGAAAGGTCTGGTGATGTGTCTGAGCATTGTTATTGTGGTGATATTATATTGAACAAATTATTATACAAAAAATGGTAAATATCCTCTGAGTTGATTCTAGGACTGTGTTTTTGTCATTGCGGGTCGTTCTGGTTCTCAAATAAGAAAGGGGGGAACACAGCTATCCTAACTAAGCTTCCGCCTATCCCTCGATGCTCGATTTGACTTATCATCGGATACGCAACTTGACTTGATCTTGCGAAAAAACACTCATTATTCGAAGAGTATTCATTGATAATTAAACAAATGCATAAAAACTATTTACTTTTTTAAATATCAACCTGATAACTATTTACGAATGTGGACTCATTAAAACCTGAGAGAACGTTCCTTCCAGGCAGCATGAACTTTCTTTGCTCCGATGCCCCATCCTCAGAGCTTCCTTATATACTGACAAATTCTTTGATTTCTTTGTTATTGAAAAACTACTCTTTATTTCTGATACAGCCTAAACTCCTTTTTAAAAATGACTTTGGCTCATCATAGACGAGAATGTTGTCATTAACTCTCATCGATATCGTCGCTCCTCATCTCCTTTGACATTTGCTCGGATATTTCCTGTTCTGTTTTCAAGGAGTCCTTGAGATGCGGAGAGTCGTCGGATGTTGCTAGAGAAACGCCCTTGGCTGTGGCTGAGGCGTCAGGCTTAAAAATCTATCCTTCAATTTCGTTCTCATCAAGTTCATCTTGCGCGTCATCGTCGACCTGCTCCGATTCGTACTGCTGTTTGCTCATGATTTTTTAGACTGCGGGACGTATACTGTATAATTAAAGGAAAATTAAATATGTTTTGCCTGTTTTATATTTTCCCCCTTTTTAAATTCCGATCTACTTGCCTTGAAATTTTGGAGCAAGCTCACAACAAGGTATATGCACAAAGTGTATATTGAGGCGAGTGGATGTTTTTCAAGCATAAACAGTCGAATGGTATTCATACAGATAATCGATCAGAGGGTTTCGGATTCGTCGTCATCTTTGCTATCTCTGGGCTCTTCAGTGAACTCATCTTGGTTCACTTCTCTCTCCTCCTTGTTTTATTCTTCTTCACCTTCCTTGTTGGGGGCGGGGATCGAGGGAGCAAGAGTGAATCTCTCGATGTCCAGTTCTTCCTGGCCGATAACGATACGGGCCAAACCGTTCTCTCCCCATTCAGGACCCCAGCTGTTCTCTACGATCCAGCATTTCTTTCCATCGACCACATCCCAACCGATGATCTTGACGGCGTGGCCAGAAGGGAATCTCTGGTTCTTGGGCAAAACTTCATAAGCACCCTTCTTGTAGATCAGGAAATCTCTGTACACAGGGATGACTGCGACCACGGGGCCGTGGTTGAGGATTTCTTGCTTGATGCCTTCTTCAGTGCTGCTTACACAATAGTCAGCAATCTTGTAGCGTTGGCATCCCTGAGTCTTGGCCTGGCAGTCGTAATTCTTGTCAATACTGGTATCGTAAGCGAGGCAGTTCTCATCAACAAGACCATAGATTTTAGCGTAGTCCAAGGTGCGGGAGACAAATCCACCCTTGCATTGACTGTTGATCGACTTGTCACAAGCGATAGGAGCTTGAGAGGACAGCTTAGGAGCATCCTTGCCTTCTTGCAGGCAGAGACGGTCGTTAACTGCTGACACAGGGGCGATAGAGTAAGAAGCAGAGCAGTTGCCTAAATGTTTAAGAGAGGGAGTTGATACGAAGAAAATACCTTGGAGGGCAATGGGGCGAGCACACTCAGGATGAGCTTCTCTGAAGTTGTAGGCATCGGGAATGATAGAAGCTTTTTCAGAGCTCTGACATCTGTATAGCTGCTGCTTGTTGGAGGCTTGGTTGTTGAAAAGGAGCTTGGCATCAGCGAGTTTGTATCCCTAAGTAGCATATCATTATTGACAACGCGTTTATGATAAGATGAGAGTGTTTACAGCGAAGGCAGGAGAGGCAGCGACTTAGAATTCGGCGGCAGCATTTCTAGAGGCGATGAAAGACTCGTCATTGACTTCGGTGGTGTTGATATTAGGACCAGACTTCCAGAGAGCGTTGACGATTCCGAACAGAACAATGAAGATGAAGCCTCCGATGACGAGTTGGTAGGCGTATTTCTCGTAGAATGGCTTGGGCTTGCGGGTACGCTTAGCGAAACCCTCACGGGCAGCTTCACGCATTCTGTTGGCTTCTTCGTTGCCCTCAGGCGACTTGCTCTTGGCTACTTTAGTCATGTTTGTCGAGGATATTTATTGATTATAGGGAGGAGGGATCCGAGTTTGATGATAAAAATGTAGGAGCCCATAATTAACGCGAAATAGACGATGGAACGTGTGAGAAATAGGCGTGATTCCTATATCTGTCTACCTACGCCCTATAATATAACTTTTAATTTCATATGCTGATTGTTTTCTGAATCAACCTGCTAGCCGATTAGGCCATCGCTAATTTTGTCATTATGAATGGCTGTATACTTGATCAATCGATTGCAAAGAAAAACAACATCATCACTTTCTTAATTGATTCAGACAAAGTTACTCGTGTCGAACTTATCGAGTCCTCCAGCATTGTAGTCGTACTGCAGACTCTCTCCCTTCTTGATCGGTTTCTTTGCGAACAGGATCACCTTGGCATCTCCCAACACGTTCAGACGAATCGTGCTTACGTTCACCTTTTTCATTGCCTTCGTATCGCAGTTGTTTATCCCATTGATGAAACGCGCGATATTTGTATACTTCTCAGGCTTGATGATGAGTGTTGTGTCTGCGTTATTTCCAGTCACTAATTCCATCAAGCTATCGTTATCTAGGTAGTTCAGGGATTCTCTCTTTGTTATAACCTCGCCCACATATTCGCATATGATGGTTCCTTTCGGGATATTCTTTTCGGCCTTCACATCGTAGCCCATGCTCTCTATTCCTTCTAGAATGTACGGACCGACTGGCTGGGCTTTGTATTTTAGGAAGGCCTTGAGATCGTTCTCAGAAATTCGATCTAAAGAGATATCAGTGATTTCGAGCTATGTGGGCTTAGGAGCTTCATATACGAGCTACTCAGAATACTGCATCCCTTTAGAGAGAATTGCGTAGATGAGCTGAGATTTGTATATCTGCAATTATGTTTGCGTAAGGACAGGGGGTGCTTTGAGTTGGAGTGGTTCTGCAATGCTGATGGTGATAGACTATTCATTAATATCCGCAGGGTCGAGTTGGGAACGGGTTGTAGCCTATTCTATGGATCGCTTCTTCGAGTGGTAGTAGTCCAGAAGGGAAGTCTGGTTCAGCGATTTCCTGTTCTTCATTTGTTCTGTATCGATGGAAGATAGTAATGGTCATATTCATTGATTGAAGTTACCTTCAATTTCTTTGTGACACCTTTGGCAGACTAGGACGTTGTTGCCGAACTTGTAGCAGGTCTGGTGGTAGGCGAAGTTGCACTTGACACAGTTGATGGCTGCCTGATTTTCCTGGATGTGGTTCTTGCACTCGAAACAGTTCTGTGCTCATTTAAAGTTGAACAGAGTATGTATTTTACAATATTTAGGGGTGTCTAATTACCTTCACTTTTTTTAGCGCCATTCCGAAATGTCGGTCAAGCAATTTCTGTTTTGTCTACAGTGTCTCGCAGATTTCTTTGCAGCTTGAGCACAGCCACCCGTCTTCGTTCTGTTCTGTGTTGTCCTCTTCTGCGCAGTGCCCGTGGTACAGGTCCTAGCACTGCATACACTCGATTAGGCGATCTTTGGGCTTCCAGTCATCACACTTTTTGCAAATCCGGACATAATCAAGGGCTTGGATGGTAACGTTCTTGATCTTTTTGCCGACACTCTTGTAGCACTTGACGAAGTTGTGGATCTTGATGAGATACTGTTTGGTTGAGATATTCTGATGAGCTCTCCTTAGTTTGCGTATGAACTCATCAATGTTGGCTTTGAAAGATTTGTGTTTGCAGATCTAGTTCTCAAGTTATTTGATAGTCAGTCTACTGATCGGCTTTGCGAGCTTTCCCATGTTGGTTGTGACGAGGTGGGTACAATAAGGGGAAGGGATTGTTATGTGCTGGAGTATTTACAAAAATTGCTGGGAAAAATATGAATTAGTTAATATTTATTGGTTTCTGGCTTTCTAACTTGCTGTATGTTTTGGGGGGACTTCTATTGCTAATTGCTTATGGCAAGTATATCGATTAGAGGTTTCTGCATGAGCTAAATTGTCTCACAAATCATTACTATTGGCTGTACAACACTGTACCGGCCGATTAGACTAGAATATGCACGCCGAAATCATTTGTTTTCCTTAGATTCTTCTTTTTTGGTTTTAAGTTTCACAGCTACGCCGCAAACATCCTGTTATCACTCTCATAGTCTATAGTTCCTCTCATGTCTTTGAATGCAGAAAATTACAAACTCTTGTCCAAAGACTTGACTCCCGTGATGGATACTTTTTTACGAGTGAAAAAGACAAGAATGGCTTTAGATCCGAGCAGAGCCACTCCCACAACCGATACTATAGAGATGCCGAAACTGATACACATGCCGACAGTGTTCCTAGTTTTCAAGAACTAATTACCAATGAGTAGACTGGTCACAAAACTAACAAAGCAGAGAAAAGCCAGGGTTGCCGTGATTATGTTTCTGAAGGTTAACTTGGACTCGTCGTAGCCGATACGGAAGTCTACCAGATAGTCAACTTTGTAGAAGGAGCGACAGTAGAGACATTGGATCTGTGGCTATTCGAGGATATTCTTTTTGTTGAGCTCCTGGAGTAGGCACTTGGGATGGTAATGGGTATTGCAGGCACAGTAAGAAGTGCTGGCCATGTAGACGATGGGTCTGGTACAGATAGGGCAATCCTTGGAAAACTTGTTAGAAAGGGCATAGCAGTCTACGACGATGAGCTTCTTGGTCTCCATGAAACGAGCAGCTTGGAGTAGAAGGGGGTTATTATTAGTATTTTTTCTAAAGGGTGCTTTTTTCTGAAAATATTATCTGCAATGGAAAATGATTACGGACTCTATTTAGTTTCACTATCAGAATCCAAGTTAATCAGAATTTATATCTACTCGTCCTTATACGGTTGCTTCCCATGAAGGCCATCATCCTTGTTTTTGCGTGGGTCTATCTCGTCCATACTCTCAGATCTACGCGTACTTATACTGTCCCAGTCACTAGAAACACCCTACAGCTCAACGATGCACAGGCCAGGGTCACGCCGAATGAGGGCATTATGGCTGCAGTATATGAAACATTCGTGTTCGATGCAAATGAGTTCAAGAAATACTACAAAGGATAAACAGTTACCCTGAATGCCAGATGTCCTGCACCCACCAGAAGAACAAGCCGAGTAAATCCGAACCTGCCCCAACCTTTAGGGGGGTTCGAGTATAAAACATACAATAAGTGTGTAGTGATTGCTAGCTATTGATGCCTGATTTAATAATAGGGAGTGTATGTGTGGAGATGGTTGAGTGGATGGATGGGTATAATAATCGATATCGCGATTTCGTCATTTTAAGCAGACCCGAAGCCAAGCAAAAAGTCTGAGGGCCTAGTACTGTACTTCCGAATTCTAGAAAGCAGGATATTAAATACCCCGTACATTAGGAGAAATATGTTCGAAGACCCCTAGCTGTTCAGCGACCAGCCCTTCCTCCTCAACAAGCTCCGTCTTTTTCAAAACTATGGCGTCAAGCCACAGTTTGAAAAGTATCTCTCGGCCTGGCATGACTCACCCCCTCAAGACAATACCCCACTCCGACTCACGCACTACCAAAAGACATTCCACCGTATTACTTAGCCACTTTATAAAAACTCCCCAGAACCTGATGCCAGGCTCAAAACCTAAATTATTTCTGAAACCGCCCCTCGTCGCAGAAGCAACACCTGCAATGATCCTTGTGCTTGGGAGTACGAGCACATACCAGGCATCGGGGCTAGTACGGTTAGTTTCCATGACCATGAACCTCCCTGCAATATCTAACCAAAGAGTAATCGAATGCGAATCACTAGAAAGTCGTGGATTCGCGCCGAGCAGGCAGGCCCCAGGCTGGTCAAGCAAAGCCAGCTCAATATTTCTACAGCTACGACGATCGGCCTTCCCAGCAGATACTAGTCACCGCCTAAGCTGCATACGAAGTGCCCACGCCTACTTTTACTGAAGAATAGCTAAAAAATAGTAAAGGACATGAAGTAGGTTTTGCGTGTAAGCAGCGAGCAGGAAAGGAGCAAGATTCTGATAACGAACGTGGAGCCGAGTCCTGCCTGCGGACATGTGTTCGGTTTCGCCCGACTGCCGGACAACCAGAGGAGGTTCCAGATCAAGAAGCGGAAGAAGATTTACTGTTGAGTGGGTAGAATGGGCAGGTGATGTTCAAAAGAGTAAATCAAAAGAGTATAGAAAATTAAGTGTCTGAATTTTAATCGAATAGTCGACTGGGCGATGTCGTAAGATTAGGTGTCTATTGGATTTTAAAAATAGGGATGGGATTGAATATATCTATATCCATATATTTCTAAGCTTGAGACAAATTAGATTTGTGCAGTTTGGTTAGTTTTATTGAGTATATAACATCGGTAGGCCACTCCCAGCCGGCTCCCATGGCCCAGAAATAAGGTAAGAGAGTACTCCTGCGCGAGGGGACGGCATGCTGGCAGTGTCAGGGACGTGCAGACTGAGGAAAACAGGGCTGGCTGATGCATCCGGAGAACTTGATAAAATTATGTGACAATGATCGACGGTTCAAATAACACTGCTAAATAAAACATATTAACAAAGTATATAGACTGAATAATGTATTGAGAGACCTGGCCGAAATTAGTGGGCATAGTTTGCTGACTGTCTCACAGAATTAATATTGGAGCATGGCAAAAGACAACTCGTTCTCTCTGTCTCTTCTCGTTAGTTCGGACATCATCTCAATATCGTCTGGCGATGTTTATATATTGTGTTTGTCTGTTTAAATAGGGGCCACCAAAATACTTAGAATTCATACCTTAAATCATACCTCACTCTTATTTGTTTCCTCTATGGTTTTCTAGTTTCTTTTACTCATCCTTGATTTTTCTAATTTCCTATAAAAGTCCAGCACCTCTCCAGACGTACAATAATATAAGTGGCTATCCTGATTTCCAACACCCCTGCAGCTTCATCGCCCAGTCTATTATATTCGCCGGTCGTCTCCCAACCACCTCCCCCTGTCCACTCTCTCTTACTCTATTTAAACTACACCCAATATTCGCCTATTTGAAAATCCCCACCAGCCATGTGTACAATGTATACTCCCTTCAACATATATCACAATTGCACGTGGGTCTAAATTGCCTGCCGAAAACACCCCGAATCCTGGCGCCGGGGAGTACAACAGGGCGTACTCAAGTATTTTTAGAATGGATACGGGAGACCATGGCTGGAGGGTGATAGAATACTAATTTTGGAGGCAGCGCCCAGGATTCTATAGTACTGATAAACAATATAAAACGAAGAAATGAAGGATGAGCGTTTTTTTGTGCAAGGCAGTGGTATAAATGAAATATCCAAATAACAGGGTTAAAAAAATACATATAAGGATTGTGCAAATTGTAATACTGACTTTTTCCAGATGAAAGCACTTAATGACAGCGCTGCTAGTGGAGGAATGAATAACATTCCAAAAAACATAAATAAATACATCAATGCAGAAATAAAATAAGGTAATATCTGAGGATAGGTATGACAGAACCCAGGTATCATATTACTCAAGATTATATTTATTATTCACCACTCCTCCCCACTTTTTAAAAGCCTATTCCCCCGCACCATAATCTTTTAATTAACATAGAGAATCACCAACCACTATTCACGACTCCCCAACACCGACCATCACACCTTCTCCCATTCATCCCGCCCTTTCCACCCACCCAATTTACCCAATGCTCCCCCTCCAACCCTCCCCTCCCCAAAAACACACCCTCTAGTTCCCATTCTGCCCCCCGCCCCTACCCTCTGATCCTGAGAACCACTGTTCTCTCATGGAAGAATTCCGATCCTTGGTCGACTAGATCGGCAACCTGGACTGGAAAAAGCATCTGGCGGAGGTGTACCGAGAATACAACGTGAAGACCTACAATATCGACAAGGTGACCCCGAAGAAGGTCGTGGAGCTGTACGAAACGATCCTGAACAAGTAATCAAAAATAGTGAGATTGTTAACATTTTCTTAACGGTGCAGAGTGGGAGGATGTGACAAGTAGAACATCGTGTGGTGCTAGAACTAGCTGAAAGTGTTCGTGTGGACGCTGGTGCACTCGCCCCTGGTCACTAACGTACCCCTCAACTAATACGTAAACTTTCTATTATTTTTGGGCAACTTCTAGTTCTTTTTTCCTTTTTTGATATTGAGCAGACAGGACAACTGATAAAAAATGCCTATACACTATTATATGATTTTTAAAAAAAGAGGAGGCCCACATGCTCCAATTGAAAACAAAAGGAAACACACACCATTTTCTATGGTTTCTTAATAACTACATATAATAAGGAATACATATATCTTATATTTCATTGGAAAGCCCTTCGTGTTCCAGCAAATAGAGATATCTAGTATGGTTCCACGTTATTATCCTTTTCTGGCTTCGTCTTCTTGGCCCGAGTGCAAAACACACTTCTATTTTTAAAAGTATTTATATATGCATAGTTGAGAAATGCTTAGATTATCTTAATGCATATATAGATAGCCATGTTGTTTAGACTGCCGTGCTCCATATTATCCACCACTTTGGTTCTTCTATATCAATCATATTCCATAGCCACTATTTTCTCTTATACCTTCGTACAAACCTAACTTTACTCTCCCCATTTTTCAATTCTTAGACTGAACAATAATGGCAATTCCTCGCACACTTCTTCCCCAAGAAAACCCCCACCCTCTGTCACTTCCAGTATCTCAACATCCTCAAGAGCCAAAACAAGTCCGAACGCTGGTCCGAAGAAGAGGATCACCTACTCCTCACCATTCTCAGGTACCCCCCCTCAATCCATAACATATCTCCTCTATAGCTAACTTAAATAATACAATCGTTGGAACGAGGTCTCAAAAGAGATATTTTACAGGTCAGGAAAGAAATACTTCCGCACTGCTAAACACTGCCGCGAACGCTGGAACAACCATCTCGACCCTTCCAAAAACAGGTATCAACACGATTCAAACATCTTTACTCTTTATTTTTACACAGGGGAAAATGGACTATTGAGGAAGACTACTTCTTGATTAGCCACGTCAGGAGACACGGAAAACGTTGGGCCAGCATCGCCAAAGGCCTTGACGTCAAAAGGACCGAACACATGGTCAAAAACCGCTACAAGTCTCTCATCAACAAGTACAAGAAGCTGGCCAAACACCCACGCATGCTCCTCTAAGCCGAGCTCCTCACCTTCATCAGCGAAAGACTTCAATCTGATGACCAATCCCTTAGGGAAAGTACTGAGGACTCATCAACCCGCAACGGAGAAGTTCTAGGCTTAGACTGTAATTCTTCGGAAGTCAAACTCATGGAGACGACATATTCAAAGAAAGAGGGAGGGTGCAAGGTGAACCCATGCGAAGAAGAATTAGTGATCGTCCCCAGTCCAAAGTTAGTGGTGCGAACCTAGACCTTGCCGAGAATGAAGAATAACTGGAATGCTACAGAACTCAATAATTTCTTATTGGAAGAATAGAGTCTTTTCTCAGAAAGCCTGCCATAGATGATGAAATGGAGCCTCGGAAGAGAAGATGACCTGTTCGAGGTCAACAGCCTGTTTGTGGAAGAGGACAGCTGCTAGTACTACGATTGAGCAGCCTACTTTCTGATCTTACTTGAAAAAACTAACTACCATTTTTTATTCTAATATTTGTTCTCCATTTCTTTCATTGTTTTAGTTTTGGCGTCGGTAATTAGAAAGCTTTTGGGAGAAGGGTTTAGAGTTTTCTAAATCTGTAGATGCTGCCGTATCGGCAACTCACTCACGACACTCTTCAAGAAAATGTATCTGAGACCGCTATTTACATACAGTGTCGTCGAATACTCGGCAGCCATCGATTTGAGTAAATTGTATTGGTTGATCACTCTAATCACGACCCGTAACTTAATGCATTACCACTCTATATACCAGAATCTATATCAGCATTACACGCACCGTCATTATAAACTATGTCTAAGTTCGCGAAGGCTTGGTATGAGTTCATGTATCACCAGCTGGGAGCAGTGACCCGCAGCCAGCCCAACAACAAGGTCCGGAGGTTCGAGCATATTGAAATCCAGCAGGACTTCGCCCGTCTCGAAGAAAACAGGAAGAATGAAAGACTCAAAATACTAACCCACAAGAAACAAGTCCTCTCGAACGCCCTCACCGTCTTCAATCGAAAACAATAACAACTCCGTCTCGAGGCCCAGCGACTCAAGGCCCAATAAACCAAGCTTATACAATAACATAAACAATAACCACAGTCTGAGACAAAGGAGTCCGAGGATGCCCGGCGCACTGCCATTGAACTGCAGTAAATCGAAAAAGAGCTGGAAGGGTATAAACAGGAGCTGAAGTAGATTGACACCAAGCTGTAGACGTCGGAGTCCTAGTACGTGCAAGTTGTGGGAATGGAGAAGTTGGTGATTGACAATCACATTACACATATCAAACATCAGGCAATGCATCCCTTCGGGTTCGTACTGCACCCCGAGACTATGAAGGCCATCGAGCAGGTGCACTACCTCATCCAGCATAACCTGCCAGTGCCAAAGTTCGTAATCCGCTCCTTCTTCCTAATCGTATTAGACTCTTTATGAAGTGATGCCGGAGTTGTTCCAAGAAGAAATCAAGGAGCTGGACGAGAGTGTCCAACGCCTGATCATCGAGAAGCTGCCGAAGTTTGAAGCTAAACCTTAGAGCCTGATCCACCTATACGAGAGAAAACGTGTCCTGACCCCTCGCGATCGTAACAACACTTTCAGAAAATCATGAGATTGCTGATCTTTATAGGGATGGAGCTGCTGATCCACGAAAAGGATACTTTATGGGATAACATTAATGACAAAACACTTAAAATGATGATGCCCTTCGGACACCTGATCAAGAAGATCGAAGTGGGAGAGACAAAGTATAGGTCTTGGAAGCATTTCATGTACGAGTGTATGGACATACAATCCAATGACCACCTCAGTCCAGAGGAGATCGAACTCAAAAAGGTAGTGCTTGAAATCGTGAAAATACTGAAAGACTTCGACGTGTACATGTTAGGCTTCGACCAGAAGGTGAAGGAAATCTCCTTTGCGAAGGTTATCCCGAAATTTGTCTTCAACAACCCAAAACTGCTGGAGTTCTACAAAAAAAGGATGGATGATGTCTACGACAAAATTGTAGACATTCGTGAAACCATGCTATTGCCCAACTTGCCTGATAAACCTAATCTCTTGGAGATCCGGATTCGGGAAGAGTTACAGAAGCAACTTGGTAACGACTATCGTGTATAGGGCAACAACCGTGATCGTCTCAATAAAAACTAAGCTAAAGTCAGGGTCATGAACATCATGGCTAAAGTCATGCAGGAGTTCCCTACTGAAGATGAGCTCATCGAAGGAGGCTAAGAGACTTCTGAGAAGGTAATGATTGGTATATGACAAGATCCAAAATCCTATCTGATGGTTTTTAGTTCGAGACACTGGATGACAAGAAGCGACAGGAGATGATGGGACTCATGCCGATGGAATCAGGTAGAATAAAGATGGATGAAATGACCAAAATGTTAGACCTGAACAACAAAGATCCTGTCAAGTATAACCTGAGGCTCTTTTCGGGGTACTTCGGAATCGATGAGGCTACACTAAAAAACGTGCTAAACTACATCTCATTCCCCAAGGTAAATGCATCGGGAACCCCTGCCGTCCTCAAATTCAAGTCATGATTAAGTCAATTGTAAATAACTGCCGAAAACAAAAAACATAGTTGAGTAGCTGTCGTAGTTAGACGATGGAAGAGGAATATGTGTGTTTTTAAATAGGTATGGCTGTGAACAAGGTTAGGGTATTCAAGATCACTTTCTCCTCTGCTCGATCTTCTTGGTGTAGAACTCGAGTTCCTTGCCTTCGAGCAGGTAGCCGTCAGATCTGCCGGACTGGCCGGGGCGGGAGCTGATGCAGGCTAGCAGTCTTTGTTGACTGAACTGCTCCTCGATTCTGGGTTCGACAACTCTCTCCTTCTGGCGGGCAGCCTGGACGGCGAGGACGTGCTTGGATCTCTTGATTTATTATTTGGGAGCATCAGCAGCCTTCTTGGTCTTCTTGCCTATGGACACCACAAAGAAGCGGGGAAATATTAGAGGAGAGCTTACTGATTCCGATTTCGGTTCCGTAGTGGGTAGCATACCAAGCCTTGAAGGGGGTGGCGTCGATCTGGACGATGCAGTTCTTCACCAAGGTCTTGGTCCTCACCAGCTCGTTGTTAGAGGCATTATACAAGACGTCGAGGATTCTGGTCTTCTTGGCGATGCCTTCGGAGGCCCAGTTGAAGTTGCCTTCTCTGAGTCTGAGGGCTCTGAACTTGTAGTTGCCACCTCTGACTCTGACGGGTCTGATCCTGGGCTTGTCGCTGGTAGCCAACTTGGTGTTGGAGACGGGCCTAGCCTTTTCGAAGGCTCTCTTCTTCTGGTGGACGGGCATCCTGCCGCCGGTGAGTCTGCGCTTGTGTTTGGAATCTCTGCCAATACCCATGGTTGTGGAGTTTAAGGTTAATAAGCTAGCTTTATAAAATATTATAATATATTCCTGAATATCCTTAATATATTTTCATTAAATTGTCATTATTTTTTATTATCCGTAGCCATGACGCCCCACTTGTGTTGTTGATCTACATTGCCCAATGGGTTTATATTGGCATGTAGGAAGTATGCTTTTATCTCTATGGGTTTTTTTCATGGCTGGGTTTCGATTTATTAGTGGTTCAACCCCGATAAAGTACAGGGCTAGATGATACTCACACTTTCACTGCAACTCAAGTTCATAATCGATGTATCGATTTTATATACCAACCTAGTCAGTTCCCACATCGTTTCATATTTTTATGCAAATTATAGGAAGATTAATAAAAAATAGAAAAAATAGGTGTAGCCTACCAAGTAAGAAGACCAGAATCCTTGAGGAAACTAGGAAAATGAATAATTCTTTTCGTAGCCTCTCGTGCCATGTTTTTCGGAAGATTACTTCAACACAATGCAGTTTTCTAGTAAAGGCGCCCTCTTATTAGGTAAGGAGCGCACGGTTGTTGCACATATGCGAGTAGTTCAATCCCAGAAACATGACTGAGGCAGAATGGACTAATTTTGATGGACTGTCTAGACCACTAATACCGACCTATCTATTATGACTCTATCTGTACCCAATCTTCACAAGAATTATATGCATGTGCATGGGCACCGCTGAGCCAGTTGCCAAATATATAACCTTATATATCGATCGGATAAAAATCTTCTATTTCCCAGACCCAAGTATGGGTATTATTTGTAATATAAAGCAAGTATGACTACCCACCAAAAATAGTTCTGTCCAGCAACATCATGGGAAAATATCAATTAGTTTTTACTTATTTTTGGAATTATGCTTCGAGAAGATCTTTAACTTTTCAGTTTGAGTATAAGAAAACCATGCAGAAATATCTGTATTTTTTGTAAATTCCGTGAAGAGAAAAATCCTGAAATACCACAAACATGGAAAAAACACCCATCAGAAAAGTCAAATTGCTCGACTACGAAGTCTCCACCACTCTCGGCACAGGTACTATTCTCTTTCCACGATTTCTCCGAAAATGTTTCAAATTCCTCGAAGGCTCTTTCGGACGTGTCAAACTCGGTCGTCACAAAAACTCAGGCAGGTTCTTCGCCATCAAAATACTCAAGAAAGCAGAAATCATCAAATCCAAACAAGTAGACCACGTCCTCAATGAAAATAAAATCCTCAACATGATCCAGCACCCGTTCATAGTAAGTCCATTTTATCGAAAACTTGTACTTTATAGGTTAGCATTGAAGGTTTCGCCCAAGATTCCCGCTATCTCTATTTTGTGCTCTAATTCGTCTCTGGAGGGGAACTATTCACTTATCTTCGAAAGGTTGGGAAGTTAGAAAACCCCCATGCTGCTACTTACGCCGCACAGATTGTTCTGATTCTCGAGTACCTGCACGCTCAGAATATTGTTTATCGCGACTTAAAACCTTAGAATATTCTAATCGATGAAAATGGTTTCCTCAAGCTCACAGATTTTGGATTTGCTAAAATCGTATAGACCAGGACCTACACCCTCTGCGGCACTCCTTAATACCTCGCCCCCGAAATCATCCTCTACCAGGGCCACAGCAAACCTGTTGACTGGTGGACCTTGGGAGTACTCCTATATGAAATGATCACAGGTATTGATCCCTTCACCGACGATGACCCCATGAACATCTACACCAGTATACTCAAAGGCAAAGTGAACTTCCCTAAGAATTTCGACAAAGAAGCTAAGTCTCTGGTCCGTCATTTGTTGGTGGCGGACTTGTCGCTGAGGTATGGCTGCTTGAAGAAAGGAGTGGAGGACATAAAGAATCACAAGTGGTTCTCAAAAACGGACTGGAAAGCTACGTACTAGAAGAAGAGCCAGGTGTTCCACAAACCAAGTGTGAAAAATGCTGGCGATGTGTCCAACTTCGACCAATACCCAGATTCCCACAATCAGAGTACATCCTTGAAACAGTTCGAAGATGTCTTTCAGAATTGGTGATTACTGTTTCGATAGTTTGAAAAAACTAATCGGCCCTTTTGCATTAAAACTATATAATTCTGCGAGGCATAAAAGAAATTAATCAGAGTTTCCGATATTTGAGCTCGAATCGTTTGGCGCCCTTTTGAAGCAATAGGCACTCGTTGTTTAGTCTTTACAGGAAGAAGTCGAAGTCGCCCACGCTCAGCCCCAAGTCTCGACCCACTTTCATTAGCTAATGGAATTCCCAGACCCCGCTATCTCTGTCCTCGCTTAGTTCGTGCAGTTTCTCGATGAATAGTTTGGTTTGCTTCGGAATGCTCAGCTGTCCCACGGGTTTTGAAAGTGCCCCGTTCTTCTTGAGCTACCCTTTTATTGAGTTGATACCGACTGACATGTCCTATAACGCATCGAATAGACTCTCCTGCATGAACTGCGTGATTTCCTATGCATCTTCAGCTGTCACCTCGGTGCGACACTCGAGCCTAGCTCTGGCCATAGCTAGACGCACCAGAGATTACAGCTGTCGTGTGGTGATGGGAAATGAGGCAGAAAGATTCTACTGCCGAAGGGTCGTATAGAAACATTTGAGGATATCGGCAGATTAAGGGGTCAGAACAGGATGTATCTCGCTTTTAACATAGGAGAGATAGGTTTTTATCTCGTCGATAGAGTAGAGCTCTTCTGTTTGATGGCACAGGGTGGCGTACTTCTGGGCCAGAGAGGAGAACTAGCGCTTCTCATTTTCAGAGTATAGGTCATTCGAGATCATCTTTTCATAGGTTACCTTTTTAGCTTTCTTATTGTGAATCTATGCGACAAAACCAAACTCCATCATTAGCTTTAGAAACAAAATATTTTCTTACCTTCATAATATGCTCGGATAACTTTTTGTCTCTTTCGGGGTCAGGGTTGTCCAGCATCAGGAATATCAAATCGAACCTCGAAAGGATTGCGTTGCTGATCTTGATATTGTCTTTAAGAGCTTTCTGTTTCACGTAGTTACCGTTGAGCGGGTTCGCAGACCCTATGATGCTCACTCGCGACTGCAGCTGGCACACGATCCCTGATTTCGCTATGGAAACTGTCTGTTGTTACATCACTTCTAATAGAGCAAATGAATCTGTGAGCTTATCGAATTCGTCAATCGCACAGACACCTCCATCGCAAAGAACCAGAGCACCTGCTTCAAGACCAGCGTCACTTCCGCCTTCGCGATTGACTGTGACTGTAAGACCACTCGTGGATATAGCATTGCCACTGATATACAAGCTATGCGGCAAAACATTAGCTGCAAATTTGAGCATCTGGGATTTACCGAGGCCAGGGTCACCCAAGAGAAGTATATGGCTGTTTTATCTGAAATTTGTTTTGTTATGAGTATTTTTAGCTGAACCCCCAACCATGCCTAAAAGTAAGCCAGCCTTGATTAGTTCGTGACCGTAGATCGCAGGACAGAAAGACCGGATCAGATTGATAAAGATATTTTTATCGTTGCACATCTTGCGAAGAATCCTTTCGTCTTCCTCGCGCTTAGAATAGTTATGTTTCTCAAGCTTTATCGAATTGGCCTGGAGGATAGGACTGAAGATGCCCTGGGTCTTTTTATCTTTCTCATCTCCACACTCTGTCTTCAGAGTGCCAGTCACCGTGATTGTTTCTCCAGCGATAACCTTACCTACTAAGTTCTACCTCAACTCCACATTCACGATCCGAGGCGCTCGACCTTCAGAATCTGGCTATTGGACTCTTAATTTTTGGGAGAACAGGGTCTTGAGAGTGTATTTGTCAGGGTTGAACATTTTACCAGAACAGCCACCTTTGCCTTTGCATCTAGTAGGCAGGCTGTATGAGCCATTAGTGAAAAAGTGTCTGAAGTTAGATTTGCAGTCCAAGCACTTGAATTCCATGCTAACTGCATGTAGTTTAATGGAGGAAACCTTCAAGATAATGGCCCTAATGCTGACAAAAGTATCGATCATATGGGCCTTGATATCGGATAATTCAGTAAGTGGGTAGTTGAGGACAGACACAAAGACCTTCTTGTTTTGGACAGAGACAAGTTTCTGGGACAGCGCCAATGAGATGGAACCCAATACTATTTCAGGCCTATCTTCCAAATGCTGGATAAGTTCGCTGAATGTCTGCATATTGTCATCTTTCTGAGGACTATTGATGATATCCAAGACTTTCTGGTAATCCAGGAGATACTCGATGTAGGGTGAATTCAGAGCAGGAGAGGATGATTTGTTTTATTGAAATAGTGCTTTGTAGAATGTGTGTTAGTGCATCTGGGAGAAGGCAATCAGCATGAGGTGGATAGGGTTGTGGATGTTGAGCTCTTGGGGTTTTTCAATGGCAGCATCGAAGTATTGCTCCCAGCGAGAAAGGAGTGCTTCTTGGGCGTCAGACCCGATCATCATACAGTATTACAAATATTAATTGATTGCATTAGTGTTTTTATGAGTTTAGGAGGGAAGGTACATCGTTTACACACACTCGTAATCAGCTGGAACCCGAAAATTAAAATACAAATAGACTCGTTTGTAGTCACCATTACCAAAAGACACAATAAAGCAGGAATATCTTAGCAAATAAAAAAATAGATAAGGAAAAGGTAGTTGCCGATCAGATGCTGTGTCTGCTGCTGGGGTGCATGCGACTGTCTTCCATCATATGGGGGTGTGAGTACACCCAATCTCCAGGTCGATAGCAGAATGAAAAGTGCGGTGTCATGTTGTTCATGCTGTATCGATGTTCTGACTCCATCGCCGAAGACTAAGGCACTGTAATTGTGCTTCTGCCGGCCTCAGCAATTGGGACAAAGCCATGGTTCAGAGGTCTTTGGCTAGTGTCGGGATTAAGTTATTTTCTCTCGATATGTAGTCGGCTGGGTATCATGGAGCCAACACCGATAAACTGGAAGAATCCTGGTTCAAGCTTCATGATCTTCAGATTTTATCGGGAAGTGGGGGTATCGGCAGTAATTTCCATGTGGTGCTGAACTTTTGTAATGGTGTCGAACTTGATCGGCTGCGGGTGTTGCCACATGTTGACATTCGGTGAGTAAAGGAAAGGATTCATGAATTGGGTTTCAAAGGGGCTGGGTGCCATACGATTGGCATTCATATCAGCTGTTTTTGGCTTTTCTTCCATTATTGTAGGCGTTGAAGATATCTTCGGGGTTTCGACTATTTCTGTATTTGGGGTCAGCTTCTCAGTTTATCTTCTGTTCTTGCCTCTGCTTGCCCTGTTGGCCGGCTTAGGGGGTTTCGGAAGGAAAGGATCGAAGCATCCAGCTCCCTCTACGATCTCCTCCTCATCCTTGTAATCCCCAGCATTCGGACCTGTCCGATAGAGCTTCTCGATCTCCAGATCGTGAATTCTCTCGCGACAATAATCTTCGATGCTCAGGTGTTCCTTCCCAGATTTCCTTTGCTTTTCTAATATCAGATTGAATCTGTTCTTAACCGCATTTTCAGTCCTGCCGTTTAGAAGCTTGGAGATCTCGGGGTTGGGGTTGGGGTTGGGGTTGGGGTTGGGGTTGGGGTTGGGGTTGGGGTTGGGGTTGGGGTTGGGGTTGGGGTTGGGGTTGGGGTTGGGGTTGGGGTTGGGGTTGGGGTTGGGGTTGGGGTTGGGGTTGGGGTTGGGGTTGGGTTAGAGTCATCGTCTTTTTCATCCTCTCTGGTTTTGTTCGAGAATGTTTTATTGGCAAGTTAACGTAAGAGTTCCTCTTCCTGGACACCCCAGGGGTGGTTGTTGAGATTGAATTTCTTCAGGCTCAACCACTTGAAGAGGCACTGCTTGCCACTCTTCCCCGGTACTAGATCGGAGATGGAATTCCAGTCTTTGTATTTCTGAGGCAGTCGAATAAAAGGTTTAAAATAGAATTTTACGAATTTGTCCGGAGTGACCTCGTAGATACGGGAGTACTTGCTGATGATCCAGAGGAGGATGGACAGGTCCTCTTTGTTCCAATTTTTCTTGATCTGAGGCTGGAATCGCATCCTAAGAAGTTAACAACAATCAACATTCCATTGAAACTTCATTAAATTTCAAGTAAACAAACCCGTGTTAAATTTATTCCAGGTTTAAGGTGGGGTCTCGCAAAAAACGAACAAGCAGTTCTCCGCAACTCCAGCTATAGTTTTCAAAAACTCAAACCTAGCTCTTAGTTCTATGGGGAAATTAACTTGGGGCTTACTTTCGGATAGTGTCGTCAGCCAAGGGGAGCACGTCTTCATGGGAGATCCTGCGCGAAACCTTCAGCCCCGCGATATGAATGTCAGGGAATTCCTGGAAGATATCCAAGTTGCATCTGAGTGTGCTGTGCAGGCTATCGTTAAAGGACTGAAGTCTTCTCCTACTGTCTTCAATCATTCGTTTGACTTCGAATGAATTGACGAGTTATCTGGAGGGGAAGTCCTTGAGTGTTTATTCGTTTTAACCGATATAGTCGATGATGGGGGATTCAAGAACTAAACTATTGACGGGAGGGAGTGAGGTACCTGAATGAGGGTTGTCCCGGAGCATAGGAAGAGGTGTGGTGTAGTTTTAGGCTGGAGCTAGAAGAGAGGAGTGAAGTTAAGATGGTATTAATTTATTAGCGACGGGATGGGGAGGGTATCCAGATATTTAAAAAGCAGAGAAGGATAGTAATCTAGTTATTAATTAGAGTAGGGAGAAATCGTGTGGCAGAAAATAGCACCACAGAATAATCCCAATTTAAATCCCCGCATTTTCGTCTATTCCCAAGGGGTAAAAACAAAAATTAATACTTATTGACAGCAGTTTCTTTATCGTCTTTCCACTCTCTTGATGGTGTTCTCTCTCTCTTTAAACAGAGAGTCCACACCAAATATCGTTTTTTATTCGGATTTCTTTAGGGTAATTCAGAGGCACGCCGTAGCCGTACTATCTTTTTAAACGAGTCTTTTCTCTACGATTGAAACTGTTTTCTTTACAAAAGGTTAGGAGCTTCTGCTTCTGTTCTTCTAGAACTCACACTCGACAACCAAATAATTCTCAGGAACACTTTCCTGTTGGAGGCGTTGAAATAACGTGCAGATATCCTTGTCAACTCAGCAGATGTGTTAATTATCAAAGTCCCGTCTTATTGATTAGTTTAGTCATTAAACCTTCTCAACTTTCGTAACTGAAGCATCAGTCAGCAGTCATTCATGTTTGTTGTCAAGGAAGGGAGATAGTATATGAGTGATGTGGACACTGCATCGACAGTCTTCTCATATAGCCATGGACATTTTATGAGGGAAGCGCATTGTGCTAGATATAGCGAATAGGTTGAGGCATCATACTAAAGGACAGGTAGGCTTATCGCCTTAGCCTAAATGGCCATCTGCTCTGGTTAGAGCATCATCATTTTCTTACATCGCTACAACAGGTATTTTCGGCTAGACCTTTCCCTTCCTCAAATAAACCGACACCCTTTCATTTGATCTTACCTATTTAGCCCTTGCGCAATAATACCTATCCTGCTGCTAACTCGTTATCTAGTAATAATTAGTATAGGCACAGACTATTATAAAAACTGACTACTCAGGAGCTTCCTCTTTTCAGGTCCATACCTGCAGCTCTGCCTGTCCTTAACCTACTCCCTAGGCTCTCTGAGGCAACCCAGTAGTAACTTATTTACCTTAGTGGTTACACTGTTCAGGACGGGATATACTGATCAGGAGCAAGTTATATATGACGAGTACTGCAACTATCTTGAAATTGCATGGAGTGGCGTCTGGGTCAACCACTTCGCCTGCCTACTCGGCTTACCTCTCCTTTCATATAACGGACTATTCACCTCTTCCTCTCCATTTTGTCAAGGTCAGATTCGCCTGCATATGACACTCGAAAAACTGAAGAGCCCCACCGGGAGTGGAGGTGTCCGGTATTCAGAACTCAAAGCAGGCAAGGCTTGACGATGGTGCAGAAAGCAAATAGATTTTGTTGTAAGAACAGAGTTCCAAGAAGCGACGCTGCTATTATTTGCAGGAACAGGCTCCCCGGCTGCAAAAATAATCCTTCCCTTTTTAGAAACCACTCACTCAACAATCTCCTCAGCCCCTAGTGCACATGATCGTCAAACACTATCACTCTGTTGCTCCTTTTTGGTCAGCGACTCTTCCACTAGCCGGAAGCACCGACTTTAGTTAGCAATGGAATTACCTCATATTAGTGTTTTTTATTCCTTTTTAAAGTTATTCTAGCAAGGAGTTTAGTCTAATCTGGAAGATAAGACTGCGAGTGGAACTATGTTAAGGCTACGCATTCATGCGTCTTGAATCGAAGGGTGATATACGTTTGTCGGATGCTAAAAGAGGGTACCCTAGAGTCATGATTAGTAGGCTGTGGGTGGCTGAGTAGGCTGCCCCAAGCAGATAATGGAGACAGGGTAGACAACAAATGAGTAAAAATAGATTCCAGAGATAGGAGACTGGCAAGGATAATGATTTCTTTACTTTTGAACGCAGCAGTGCAGGAAACAGACAAGGATTGATTGTTTTTTTGTTATAGTTTGGTTTTAAATATCTCATCCTTAATTTTTAATTAATACCGACCGATGCTTAGTTAGAATCTCAGTACTAATAAAAATGATAAGAAATGATTAAAAGAGGAGTCTATTGAATGTATTATACACAGCTATACTACTTTAGCTGCTGATTTAGTTAGTTTGATATCGTCAGTCGGGAAGTTACAAGCAAACTGCGAGGGAGGGCAAACTTAGGAGGCCAGGACATAGCGGAGTGGGTGAGTCTGGGACTGGATGGTGGTCGGCGATTAGCTGACCCCCATGGATGAAGAGAATGGAGCCGATCACAATCTACTGGACAATGGCACGATGTGTGCATGGAAGAGTGAAAAAAACATGAAAGGACTGAAGAGATATATAAAAAAGAAGACAAGCAAGATATATAATGGATGAATGATAGTTTAGTGATAATGCTGGAAGCCCCTAATAAAAACACCCTAACCACCCCTCTCACCTTCCCTCTACACAATAAATCCAGAGTAATCTCAATGTTATTACACAATTAAATATCACTCAACATCTATAAATAAGCAACCTCCAAACAAAGAAATAGTCTAATTCGTACACTCCTAAACTCAGACCAATCTCCCCCCATCGACTAACTAGACTACCAAAAACCACTTAATCTACCCACTCTACTAGTGTTCCTGTCCTAATCAATACCATGTCTCTAACCAATCTTTGTTCCACTGCTTTTTCCACTGCTGATTGTATTCATCTCCATCCCGGACTACCCTACTGTGTTCCTAACCCCTGACTGCTCTAGCTCTCCCGCATTCTTTGTCCTCGTGTAGGTCATCGTGGCCTTGTTCGCAACAACCATCGCTGTTCTGACAGTAGCCTGGAAACTGCGATGCAAGGAAGTTGAGATCTATTCTGCGGCCCATGCATAGTTCGGAGTGGATGGTAGCCTCGAGACTAAACTGGACCCTTTCTGCCTGCTGGACGCGAAGACCGAAAAAGGATAGCATATTGAGGAGTAAGAGTTGGAGGAAAAGAGTAAAGAAGTAGAAGAGTAAAAATCCACGGGCTGCGAGGAGAACTTACAGAATTTTGAAAAGCAATGACGATGTATTTTTCCTAATAATAAACTTTAGGGCCTCCTGCCCCAGGGAGTGCTCTGAGCCGAGGCTGGAAGCAGCCAGAGCCAGACTTTTTAATTTATCCAAGACTCGATGATACTTCCTTTTGTGAGTTTTTCGTTGGATTTTTCCTTATGAAATACACCCCTGTATTCAAAGTGTAGTTTCCAAAATAGGGAGATTAGTTGTATTTTTGACATTTATTTTCTAAAATCCTCAAAGCCTACTAACAAGCATTCCTAACAACCATATATCTTGTTTTTAGGACACTGGCTAATTATCTTCAAATCTTGCTAACTTCTGCCTACCTACCAAGCTCTACGCATTATTAAATAGTAACCCCCTCATCTGGATGTTTCTACTGGCTGTCTTGGGGAGCATCTTGACCCTTTTTTAATCGAGACAATTAAACTAGAAGCACACTCCCCAGTATATATATTGCATATCCCCAACACCGTCATATTTCTATCAGAATACAAAGCTGCAATCCAAAAATCCTATACACATGCCATGCGCACAGTTTTAACTCATCGACTCGCTGTCTTCAGTACAGGTCGAAATACATCACCCACTTGAAGTAAAGCTTCAAGAAGGTCACCAAGTCACCCTTTGTCCATAATCTGCACGTGGTCCTGCAGTTGCTTAGGAATATCAGCTTCCCACCTTGGCGCCAAAGTCGTTGGTAAAGGTTTTCCAGCTGGCCTGGCTCTTCTCTCCTTTGCTCGCCTTGAGGTACTGCATGAACTCGCTGATGGTATAGCCGATGGAGAAGTAGAACTCTTTCCAAGAGGCTACTTTGCAAATCTTTGCGAGCCAGAGCAAGAACACAGAAAACTCCGGATACAGAAGGGTTAGATTTTTCTTTTTATAGTTGTTCAGCACGTTGGCGACGTTGACAAGTGTGAACTCCACGTCGTCTTGCCGGTCGATCTCGATCGGGTCGCGGAATTACCTATTCATCATTATAGTGACTTCACTTATATTGTGTTACCATTTTTCTCTTTCGGCAGAGAGTTTTTCGTGCAATGCCAGGGTCTCCTGTTTGAAAATCTCGAAAATTGATACCAGCTCCGGGCTGCCTAGTTCAAACTCGGGCATCTCCTTTTTCACATCGAACTCGTTCTCAAAAGGGGTTCGAACGACGTTGTTTTAGAGGTAATTGGCTTGTCCCATCATCCTGTCCGACTCATCCTGACTCTGTGACCGCCCCCTTCATGAAGGATAGTGTGAAAATGATAGAGTGGTACGTTGTCGGACTCCTTATTAGTGTCCACATTTTTCTCGCCAAGCTCTCCTAGGAAACTATAGATCTTATCTTCGAGGTCCTGCTGGTACTGTTCGAACCCCTTGTTTTTAGCCATGGGTTTATTGGGAGCTGCTGCCTACAGTTTTACTCAATTGACCTCATTTATATCAACAATAAATAAAAATCAAAGGCCATGCGACAAACGCACAAGATGGTATCGGAGGATGTCGAAATAGGGTAAAACGAAATTACCTTGTTCTTGCTGGATTTGTCGGGTTCATCGTCAGCAGGCAGCTGCTCGTCGCTGTTACACTTGACGACTGGCTTCTGGGGCACGGAGTGGGGCTGGGGGAGGGTCTTCCGGGACAGGGGGCGATTCGGAATGCTTGGTCTTGATGTGGTTGTAGAATGTCTGGTGGCAGTGGAACTTTTTGTCACATTCCTTGCAGTGGAACTCTTCGACTTTGGCTTCGATGGAGTGGGACATGGGAGGCAGAAAGGAGCTTTGTGTTTTCTTGATTATTAAGAATAAAGATGTTCTCTGGAAATTTCGGAGATGCAGGGGGGTGGGTGGAGTGTGGGTTTATTATATATATAGTAGATATTTGACAGACGTGTTTTTAAAAAGAATTACTAATCCTGTCTCGCTGTACCAGGCTATTTATAAATAGCTCCTCTCCCTGTACTGCCTGCAATAGGTCCCAGAAAATGGGGTAGAATCCCTCCAAGATCCATTATATTCCCTCCCTGACTCATGCCCTTCCCATCCCCTTTCCTTTATTAAGTTTCGTTCATTCAAAACATCCCGGCTCGTCTTTTTCTTGTTACCCTTAATTCCCATAAAGCAAGCATCTATAAATCTTACCTCCCTTAACAGTGTGGTCGTATAGTTCTGGGCTCTATGTATGATCCCAGAAACATTACATAATAAAACCATGGCATTAATCTAATTCAGTGTTACCAATGATGTCGTCGGCTCCTCTCACGATTGGTGTTTAATCGATCCGATCCTTATTTTTCTAGCCCTCTACTGATCTATCTATATGCTTTGGCGATGTAGGATAAAAAATTGACTCAATGGTTCAGTATCCATGATTACCTTATTTTCTAATGCTTTATGACTGCTCGACCACTGCATATAAACCAATTTAGCCCTGTCTGTTACTAGGCTGAATTGTCACTAATAGATACTACCCTACCCTTCTACATCTATTTCCCTTTTTAGTTATTCTTCCAGCTGCTGTTCCAAAATATGTGTTTTCTAGCGTGTTACTCCTTTCTAAACTGCCTAAAATGTTTGGACATTGGCGATATTGACGATCCGTACACTGCAACATATAATTTTATTATTAAGTCCTAGATTGTATCCACCATGTTATTTTATACTCCAGACTAGGAGGACTCCCACGAACTGGACTAGATCAACCTCCAATCCCATCAGACCATCGCCGAAGCTGCCCACGAAGACTCCCCTCCTCCCATCCCGAAGAGCAACCTCGTGTTCTACGAGGATTCTGAGGACGAACCCTCGTCCGATTCAATCAATAATAATAACTCCCGCGAAAAGGAAACACCTACAACCAGTCTCACCTGTCAGATTCAGAAAGCAAGCCCTAAACAGTCGGCGCCTATGCGATAAATCTTCCTCCAATCGTAGCATCAAATAGACCTTGATCGATAATCATCGTCCCGGTCATCAGAAGATTTCCACATCACTCCCCAGGATAATCCCTTCTAAACATTTTAATACAAGTCCAGAAGGACTACCGACATGGAGGATGATGACGATGGGATAGAATAAAGTGAGACTTCCTTAAGCAAACGCCTAGCCTCGGCCCTTGGTGCCAGTGCTAACATCCATAAAATTGTACACACCCCAGTTCCTAGTGATGTGGAGTTGGAGTTCACAGTAGTGAGGAAAAAATAATTATTAGGAGGCAGCTACTTCTGCTATCTTCAGTGCCCACACCCAAGGTTAGTGATGTGTACCCGCAAGCAGCTGGTTCTTGGTTAGTCGATTTATGAGATCGGACACCATGAGGACTTCCTGGAGGACATCGCTAATTAACGCTTTTACTTGGGACGGGTGGTCTGGAGTTTCCAGGATAATTATTCCATGATACAAGATGACGGCAGGTATAAGTTCGCTTAGAGGAAAATCGTGAGACTCCTCGGGTTGGTCAAAATCAGAAGAAACTTGACTTCGAAGTATACATAGTTGATTGTGCCCCAGCTCGAAAGCAACAAAACCAAGTCCATTGAGGCTAACGAAATGGGCGTGCTGGGGTTGCTCGGGAAGGCTGGATCAAAAAATATTTCAGATCGTTACTTGTCCCTTCCAATGCCAAAAAGCCGGGAAAGGACGAAGACTCTAGACCCTTAAGGGTTCATGCCATCCAACTCCAATGTTCTCTTCTAGAAGCTGGGCCAGAGGAACGATAAAATCAAGATAGTGTTCGGAAAAGTGAGTGACGACAAGTTCAAGATGATCCTGAGGGGAGGTATAAGTCCGATCCAGGCTTTTGGGGCCATTCTTTCATGGCTGAACTGAGGAATCTATATAAAATGTGTAAGACCTTAACAAGACTGCGAGAGACGAGAGACCAAGAGAGGCGTACTTAGAGTGTGGTATTGTAATCACGAAGATAGGAAATTCGGAAACTCCATATACATAATATTTCTAATAAGTGTACTAATTTTATAAATATAATGACTTGACATATTTCTGCTTCTATTTACTGAATAAAGAGTAGCTGAGCAGCTGATGATCCCTGAATAAAATAGGGCTGACCATGAGACATTTTATTTTATTTTAAGTGTGGTATTAATAATATTATTATCGTCATACTGTGCCAGTCTAAACAATAACCCTCCTTATAGATAAATAGATATAACAAAAATTAGTATAAGGAAAATCAAATGATTGTTGCCAATTTCTGTTCAGCCAGGGTGGGCCTTGTTACCCAAATCCCACCAACGACTTAGTCCCTACATACCAACAATCACAATAAAATTACCACTTATCCCTCATATTGCAATAACGTGCTCTCCTATTCACCTCTCTCTCTCTTTCTCTCTTTCTCTCATTCTCACTCTCTCCATCCCATCATCAGCATCCCATCGATGCTGCTTGATATTTATTAATAACACACATATCCAAATCAAAATCTACTAATTTCCAATATACACATTTATATTTCTTAGACATGATTTTCGATTACTCCTAATTGGATTTCTGGAGGCAAGTCAGGATATGTCTGATACCACACCCCATACTACATACCGCCAATCAGCGAATACCCTGATCCACGTGTTGGATGGGTGTGCCTCTCACATACGATTCCTGATGCTGCCCTCTCATCCATTGGACAGGTGTATATGACCCGAGTATATTAATGGCCAAGGAGATAATGGACATAACTTACGCAGGGGGTGTTAGCTTTTTAAATCGGATTTTGTTGACAGAAAGAAATCCATAAAACAAAAACAAATATAATTAACCACCTCTTTCTGTAATATGGCTCCTCCCACCCAGAATCCCGAAAACCCTTCCCTCGCTCGAGCCAAGGATAGCATAACCTTCTTCTACAAGGGAGTCGAGTACGACACTACTGACTACCTCAGCAAACACCCCGGAGGAGAGGACTTCATTAAAAACATGCAGACTGAGAAAAAAGACATCACAGAATACTTCAAGTAAAAACAATCCCCTTCATCACACTCTACTCATTCGACAGGGCCCTTCATTCCTCGAAGCAGAAAAAACCCTCAGATCTTTCCCCAAGGTCAGCGAAGGCAAGGAGACTCCCGAATCTATTGAGTACATGAAGATCTTGAAACGAGTAGAGCATCTCTACGCTCCTAACTATCTGATGGACTTCCTCCTTTGGACCCTCGTCACAATGCTGCTGTTGCTCGGCTGCTTCTCCAGCAACTGGCTGCTGGCCGTTACGGGCTTCGGACTGAGCCAACTCCTCGTCGGCTGGGTCTCCCACTCTATGAACCACAGTAGACATCCCGTTCACAAGTTCCTCGGCGAGGTACAATATATCAATTTAACTCAACTTGCCTTTCGGCAATATTCAGAGGCTCGGCTCTCTCATCGGTGGATTCAGCGATTCGTGGTGGTCTCCCAAGCACAACATGCACCACATGTTTACCAACAGCGAGAGATATGACGAGGATATCAAGCACAGCTACAAAATTTATCTCTACCCCTTCCTCTACCTCAAGTGGAGGTTTGACTCCATCATGCAAGCCTACAAAAATCGCGACTATGTCGAGCTTGCCCTCATCGCCATCAACTACGTCTTCGTCCTTCAACAGAAGGTCTGGATTTTCCTCTTGGGTGAGCTGATTGCAGGTTTCTACTCAGCCTTCGTGCTCATCGGCAACCACGAGCGTGAACACAGATTCAATGGAAAGATCGAAATGAACTTCATCGACCACCAGATCATCGCCTGCAGGAACTACCGCGAGACCAGCTTCGTGTGGTTGTTGTTGATGGGCGGTATGCAGTACCAAACCGAACACCACCTGTTCCCTCAGATCCCTTTCTACAACCTGCCTGAGGCTGCCAAGATCATCAAGGAGGAACTGGCGATTAGAAACAAGAAGGTGATTTACGGAGACGTGGTGGGAGAATGATGGTATTATCCTATGCAAAGTATTATTGTAAGTTATTTTCTTCCGTTACGGGATGCGATTTGGGAGAACATAACTCCTTCTTTCTAATCGTTCAAAGTAGAAATATAACTCAGCTATGTGCATCAAAGTACCCATTTATTTAATCTTCTAAAAACACACAGAGTTTTCATGCGCCAACTTATATTGGGACTGTACTATTATCCATCTATTAACCCAATACCTCTTATCAGACACCGAATCTCTTGCGGATGTTGTCCCGCATACGCAGGAACCACTCCAGTTTCCGAGATCCCTCAATCAGTCGCAGTTCTATAGAGTTCCCTCCGCTGATTACAACTCTATACGCATTGTCCGAGGCCCTTTTGTTTGTCCTGTCCAATGACTCCAGCCACAGCGAAACCTTCTCCTGCATGTTCTCTAACCTTGATTTTTCGTGACTGGAAACCAACTCCTTGAGTTCAGATTTTATATTGAAGATTTTCTACTCGAGTCTAGCGATAATGGCAGGCACTGGCATTTTATAGAGCGACTAGAAACCTCCCTGTGCGCACTAGTTCTTTTCATGGGAGATAATATTGTGCTATAAGACTGATTTTTCGCAGACGAAACAATACCTGAAAACCTATTTCACGCCAGTATCTCCAGTTTCGGGTTTTAGGGTAGAGATTCTCTGGGTAGACTAAATCTGTCGTGAGGCAGAAGTCGGCAATGCATGGTAGGGCGTCAGGGTCAGCGGGAAAATCGGCTCCGAAATTAGTCGGGACCGATCCACGGGGTGGGATTCGTCTTGGTTCTTGCGTGGAGTAAAAAACTGCGTAGTCGTATAGTTGCTCTGTTCAGAGAACTGAGGCTTATGTGGGCCTTGACTCCCCGAGCTCTTCTAACATTTTTTTCTTGAGTTCCTTGATATTACTGCTGGAAACGGCTCTTGAGGATTTGTGTCTTTATTAACTGGGTGGGCGACTCGATTTAAGAGGGTCAGCGATATTATAGGTTTGATAGATACTCTTCATGTAGTCCAATAGGAGTGGAGTAGAAAGGCTATTAATGGTGGTCAGAGGTCCGGTCTCTGACTTCTAGAGTCTGTGGCGGACACTGGCATAGGTATGATCGAGCTGACTATCGAGGACTGTACATAGATAGGGATGTGGTAAGTAGGGTTGCTGTCGAGGGAGTGAGAGGATAGTATTTCTAGGAGTCGAGGGAGGAGAAACACCGTAGGAAGGAGTCCTATTCGTGATTTGGATGGGAGGTCTTTGCATGAATTGGAAAACAGTATGGAAGCGAGATAGCCAAATTCAGAAATAAAAAACACAACTTTATTTTTTCACCTGCTATTGCAGTAGATAGAAATTATAGGCTAATATTAAGCCAAAACTAAAAAACAAACACACCCAACAACAGGAATGTTAATTAATTCAAAGTAGTTCCAGAACAGTAATGCCGTTTTGGAGGTTCACTATTATTTTTCGGGATTCCGGCAGCTATGCGAAATCCAGGATTTTCTAGTTCAGACAACGCAGCCAGTACTCGTGGCTACCCGACTCTGCCTTCCCGTATTCCCAGATCACCATAAATGAGCCCAAGGCACTCACGATGTACTCGCCATTCCGGATCAGTCGAGACTTCAGGAAGCTCAGCTCCTTCAAGTTATACTTATCCCGGTCCTCAGCCTTGAGATGGAGTTCAATACATTGCTTCTCATCCTACTTCAATCTCCGTGTGAAACAGTTCTCTAAGTTTTTTAAGTAAGAATTAGATGATATTTTTGTGTTTTTAGAAGTAGAATTTACTGATGGAGAAAAGCAGGATTTTAGATGTAGTTGTGACTAAAATGGACTGAGAATGCATATCGACGCTCTGTATCTGCCCCGAAACGATTGGAATATTGTTGAGAGCTCTTTTGGCCTATATAGAATTGTATAGTCTGAGAGTACAGTTGATATCCACCATTCCGAACTCCAGGTTGCTCAGGTAGTACACACTCCATATTTTCCAGCTAAAAGCACGGTGGCTCTCGATGCTAATGTCCCCTTCTTCTCCTAAAACAGTAATCTAGAAGAGGTTAGACCCGCTGATCACATAGAAGGTGTCTGCAGACTTGTGGGCCACTCTTTGGAGTTCGTATTTGTTATCTTGTGAGTCTTTGAACAAATACTCATTTACCAGGATGTTCTTCTCGATGTTGAACACAAAAAGGTAGTTGGGCTTGTTTTTGGACAGGAAGACGATGCAACGTTATTCGATAGCGAACACCAGTGAGTATGGTTCAAGAATGCAGCCGTCAGTAGACTTCAGGACAAAGGTTTTGTTATGTTTTTCGACTGGCCGGTCTTTCTGGGCTGTGTAGATACACAGGTATTGCTCTTTGGTCACGATCATGTACGTGTATATTTTGGCTATCAGCACTTCTCCCCAGGACAGCTTGATGTTGGGTTTAGGCAGCATGTTATTCAGGTTATCCTCGATGATCAGGTGCTCGGACACTGAAATTGAGGAGGATTCCTCTTCAATTTCGCTGGAGTATTGGTGTTCCTCGATGAAAAGATGTTTGTATATCTCCTAGGTTTGGATGGAAGACTCCATTTCGGCTACTCGGAGCTAGTCGTGAATGTGGCGGATGAAATCCTCGAAGATCCTCAGGTGGGCTGCTTCGTGGAAACGGATGCACCAGAGGGTATCTTAGAAGAACCATTACAAGGTATTGGTGAATTTATTGAAGTCGAAATCCAGAGATAGCTCGATGGGGGTCACCTTGTTCAGCAGCCTGATGAGATATTCCGGACCCTGTTGGGCCAGGACGAAAGGGGTGTTCTGTTGCTTATACTGTGCGGGAAACTGGACCTCCACATTCTGCTAGTATAGATGTTTGGAGATATCTAGCCTTCCTAACTATTTCTCCAAGTCTTTGAACTCCTGCTTGGACAAAAACTCCAGGACTTCTTCGACTTGCGCCTCGTCGATGGTAAAAACCGGCTATTTTTTGAAGCTGGAACTGATCTACTATGCCAAGAAATCTGGTAATCCTGACTTATAGGGGATGTGGGGGCACTCTGACTTGAAGGAGTGCACGTCTGACTGCCATGATAGTTATTCGCATTTAAGGTCAATTATGACTGCAAGATTTGCGGTCTTGCGTATTTCCATGTATAGATCTGCATCTCTAGAAGGAACAGGAGGGTTAGATTCGGGAAAAGAAGAGTAACTGAGGGTTCCTTTAATGAGAATACTCTCGACATCCGAACTGATCATAAGGGAGTTGATAAAGCAAAGGATTCAAAAAAGTCAGAGAAAAAATAGGATTGCTTGAGGAGAAGGAGGGATAACTTTTATAATAAAAAGGTGTGACAAATTTTGGTAATTTTTTGTTTGAGACTTTTAGTGATGAGTGAGTCGGTTAGTGAGGAGTGAGTTATGCATTACAGCCGAATGAGCCATATGCTAGACGGGACACTAATATTTGTGAGATAGTTAGCAAAGATGCTTCAATTTGGTTCAGAGGGTGATTGAACCTATTGAGGACTTATTGGTGATGTGTTTTCGTTGGTTTAAATAACCGTAGTGAATAAAATTGTAAAATACTCATTCAAAGGGAGCACTATGAATATTTGTTTAGACTGTGTGTGTTTTCCTACTTTTTGTGTTGTCAGTCCAGTCCATAGAGCCACATTACAGTTATTTAAGGGATTCATAAAAATATTATCCACCCTGACATCAGTATATGTAGTAATGGAAGAAGATCTTCTAAAACGATATTTACTATTGTTAAAAAGTTCTTTTTTTTCACAAAAACAGAAATTGGCCATTAAAAAACTAAAAATCCTTTTTTAGTTTTCTTCGCTCCATATTGATTTTTAATTTTTGTTAAACAACCTCAATGAAAACTAACACCCTTCTACTCGCGCTATGCTGCCTGGTTGTCCTGGGCAACACCTACACCACTTCGGTTGCTCTCAACACCCAGCCCTAAGATAACAGAGTATCCATTGAACTGTATTATGAGTCTCTCTGTCCTTATTGCCATAACTTCATCGTTGGGCCCCTTCGAAAAGCACTCCAGACTGAGGTACTCCATGCATCCTAACCCATATCTCTCCATTATTACATCGAATACAGGATATCTGGAAAATCGCCCGATTCAGACTCATTCCTTATGGAAATGCCCATCACCTCAAACAAGGTCACTCTTACAAATTCAAGTGCCAGCACGGAGAAGAATAATGTCAAGGCAACATTGTCATGAACTGCGCCCTCAATCTCTATCCTCAAGCTTCTCATGCACTGCCCTACATCCTGTGTTTGGAAGATTCTGACAAAAGGTGGGATATCGATGGTAAGATGTGCGCTGACAAACTCGGAATGGATTGGAGACTCATCCAGAAGTGCACAAACAGCATTGAGGGTCGTTAGAGAATGTACTCTGCTGGTCTGGAAACAAAGTAGATCGGTGTGAATGGAGTGCCCCACATAGTAGTCAACGGAGTAGCCACCAGCAGCAGCGAACTTTACGGCGACATCATTTAGTCTCTGTGCGGCAGGTACGAGGGAGACGAAAAGATATCTGCATGCATGGCAGACGACTGAGGACGGGAGTCATTATTAGGCAACTACTTTGTTGGATGTAGAAAACATCAAATCTGCTAACCGATTGGTTGATAGTTTTGTTTATACAAGAGACTGGGTTTTTTAGTTCGACTGTTTTTTCAAGATTAGAAGCCTTTGATAAACCCAATGTATTAGTCGATATTTTGTAAAGGAGGGCTGGAATATCAGAGAAATGCTATCCATTATATACAGGTTGTTTCCCTCACCATATATATCCAGAATATACAAATACGAAAATAAAATAAAAAAAGGTTTAAACTCTCCATTCTTTCTTTTCTTTTTCAATAAGACAATCGCGAGTCTTTACTTTTTTTCCTCAATATCGACTCATAAATAAAACTTACATTCCTTTTAACATTTAAATAATACATTATATACCGTATCAAACCACAACACCCCAACACTCAATATCGAACACTACCACTCAGATCAACCATGAGACCTGTTAGAAAGGCTGGAGGACCCCAGCTCAAAACCAAAAGCATCGGCAGCAACCAGCAAATCGCTGGAGTCGTAACACCCTCTCTCTTATCCTCATCTCTCAATTCAATGTTTCCAGAAAAAAGGACCCAAGCAAAGAGCGGAAAACCTGCCTCCCGAGCAGGTTGTCAATGAAGAAGAAGACGAGGACAACCAGGTAATACTTCCCCCCATTAAGCCAATAACCTTTAGAACAAAATGACTGATGTCCTGCGACTGACCGACAAAGAACTCAATGAGGAAATGCCCACGAGAATGCTTGTGCCTAACAATCCACAGGCTCCGATTAACATTGCCGTCTACGACTACTCGGAGAGGAAGTACAGGCTTAATTAACTGATCGACCAGCTGGTCGTCCACTTCTCCCTCGAAGGAGACCTTATCCATGTGTCTTCTAATGAGTACAAGGCCCAGGAGGAAATTGAGGATGTCCGAAAGACTACCTTCAACGACTTCAAGAACCAGGCAGAACTGGAGGAGCCAGGCTCAGGCAAAAACACCGAAGGTATACCCTTCTTCAACGAACCTTCTGCTTATTTTGTTGTTCAATTTAGCCATCAAGCAATCCATGAGAAACAAGTTCAACTATAAGTCTCGTGAGGCCCAAACTACTTACCCCGAGATCCGCGAGAAAGGTGCTTCTACTTGCCCTCCGTCTACTGATGTTATCAGAGGTGAAGTCACGCAATGGGAAATCTTCGACTCCTACATCGAAGAGTTCAAGAGATAAGCTAAGGAAGATGAGAAGGGAGGACACTAACATAAAGAAAAGACCCAGGACCGTAAGTCTGAGTCTACTCTGGAGTCTACTTCGTTCAAAAGGTGCATGAAGATTATGGAACGTATGGTAAAACAAAATGACGAAGGACCCAAGTATAATGACCTCAAGTATTACTGGATCGAAGGCGAAGAAAGCGATCCTACTCGTGGAGACCTGCTCCCAATCTGGAGACTCACCTATGAAAAGCGAAAGAAACACGTCACTTCTATTTGCTGGAATCCCTCGTTATTCAGACCTCTTCGCCTGCTCCCTAGGTAGTTACGACTTCGCTAAACAGAAAGCCGGTCAGATTCTAGTATGGTCTTTGAAGAACATCAGCCACCCAGAGCACATCTATACTTGTGATACTGGTGTGATGTGTCTTGACTTCCACCCTCGCTCTCCTGCATTGCTGGCAGTAGGGTTGTATGACGGAACAGTACTCGTGTATGACGTTAGAAACAAGCACAAGAAGCCTATCTACCAGTCTAATGTAAGAACTCAGAAGCACACTGATCCCGTGTGGCAGGTCCGATGGAATGAGGACATCTCGAAGAACTTCAACTTCTTCTCGATCTCAAGTGACGGACGTGTCATGAACTGGAGCCTCATGAAGAATAAGCTCGAGCCAGAGGAAGTCATCAAGCTCAAACTCGTCGGAAGTAATTTCCTCATTTCATCATCAATAAACTTAATATTATCAACGTATACAGAGAGCGAATAAGAGAGCAGCTTCATCGGCCTGGCCTGCGGTCTGTGCTTCGACTTTAACAAATTCGACAACTTCTCGTTCTTGGTCGGTACCGAAGAAGGCAAGATCCACAAGTGTTCTCGTGCCTATTCTGGACAGTACCAGGAAACATACACTGGCCATCTCCTCGCAGTCTACAAAGTCAGATGGAACAACTACCACCCCACAACATTCATCTCGGCATCTGCTGATTGGACTGTCAGAATCTGGGATAGCACTTTCCCCACTCAGCTCATGAGTTTCGACCTCGGCATGATCGTGGTTGACGCCATGTGGGCTCCCTATTCCTCCACAGTCTTCGCGTGCGCCACTCTCGAGAAAGTGTACGTATACGATCTCAACGTTGATAAGCACAAGAGTCTGGCTATGCGTCAGCCAGTCAAGACTCCTAAACTCACAAATCTTTGCTTCAACAGCACTGATCCCACCTTGTTAGTGGGAGACACCAACGGAGGTGTCAACTTGCTGAAACTGTCACCCAATTTGTGCAAGCGTGGTCCCGAACCCAAGAAGGAGATCGATCCTAAGAACCCTCCCCCTGTGCTGACTCCCAGACAGGTCGACGAGTACGAGAAGGAGAAAATGAGCGCAATCCTTGCACTGGTGGCAAAGTGGGAGAGGGAATGAAGCCACAACATGACCTATATACATGTTATTATATACAGCTTTATCCGGCCATGGCAAATAAAGCATTACCTTGCATATGTTCGGTATCATAATAGGATTGGTAAGATATAAAATTATTAAGTGAGCTGATAGGAATTTACAAGTAATATTTGGACGCATGAGTTCCAGTAAGCTTGGTTCCCGTACACGATTAAAGGATACAGCTGGTTCAGGATTTTAAGGGATTGCAGATAGTCAGATAGTCGAATAGTGCTCTTTTTTTGGTCTTTTCGCCATTGAAATCCTGCACATATTCGAGCAATCTTGGACGACTTGCGTAGATGGACCCACAAAATCTATACTCAGAAAACAGAAAACTGCAGCAATAGCTAATGGAACAGAAGGCCATGCTCGAAAGAATCCAAATCTAACAACGCAAGCGAGAGCAGGAAGAAGCCTAGGCTGAAGAGAAGGTTTCAGACGAACTCAAAAAGATGTTCCGGATCCTAGACCAGCAAAGCAACGAGGAGATTATGTGTACTTTAACAAGCGCCAAGATTCCTGTATCAGTATGGGAGCGTTTTGTCGCACTCAGAAAAAGAGGAGTGAATGTCGAATGCCTAAAAGTTCTTTTGTTAATAGTGATTGCGACGCTGATGTTAACGCGACGTAGAAACATAGGTAAACTGCTGAGGGAAGCAGTGGGGCTGCTGGGACCAGTGGTGCAACAGTTTTGGAAGGCAGCCAAAGAACTGGCAGAAAAGATTCTGAAAACTGTAGTAGACCAAGCACTGGAAAAACTGGCATTAGCGCTAAGTAGGTGATAGGCAAGTTTGACATTAAATATCAGTGTAAGATTATTAAAGTGTATGATAATTAATTTGATGGATATGACGATTGCATCACTCACTCGAGATGTTTTTATGCTTGCTTGTTGCCTTTACACTACTGACAAAGCAAAAAGTGCACAAAGACATCGTATTTTGCACGATATGGCTTGTCTTCGCTAAACTTTGTTCTGAGTTACCCCATTTTGATATAGCCTGAAAGAAGGGAACGAATTTGGGGATCTTTTTTGAGGGTATTTATGTGAGCTATGGTTATTCGTCTCGGTCTGCCCTCGACTTTAGAAATTATTTACTTACAAATCGGGCCAATCTAGCTATGATTTTTAAAATCCTCAATCTTTGGACGCAGGAAATCCTTGAGCCAGACTTCGACGGTTTATGGGATGTTTTTGAATTCTATTAGAGCTATGGGGGCAGTATCGAATAAGGTGTATTGATTACCCGAAGGCTTCTTGATTTTATGACTGTTATTATTGTGATTCGAGTGGTCATAAATAGTCCCATTCGAATCTAGTCCTTGTCTCTATTCGCTCAGATTTAAACTCGACTGTTCCACTCTCTCTACTCTACTCTAGCGGGACTGCGACTCTGTGCATTTGCATTTCTACTACTTGCAGGGCTGCTCGTTCTCCTGCTTCGAAACAATCTACATGTATTCTCCTTCCGGGTGGTATATCCATTTCAGGGTTTCCTCTGCTGATTCTGTTGGATGCTCGGAGATCTAAGGCTACTCGAGTCTATCTTGCTCACCTGTATTTGCTGATTCCTCCTCCATTCTGGTCCTGATTGCTGTCCTGTTTTTAATGGATAGTTTAATGATAATCGTATCTTTTTTATATCTTCAAATAATAAATCCTGATATTTAAGCTTATCGTGATTAATAATTGCATATCTATAGGGGGGTAACTAATGTAAAAGATCATGATTTCGTGAGTAGTAACCTTATTGGAGGATGGTTTTGAAAATCCAATCTTATTTTTGTTCTCATTTCACAATCTGCATTTCATCAAATACCCTCATCCATGAGACTCGCATCACCATAAATCGGATCTCTTCCCAACAAATCCACTCTTGCCTAGTTGTGGCAGATTGAACCCCAGCATTCTGCCCTCCTCGTACTTATCCCCCTACTTATACAATGTACTTACGTTTTAGCGAGATGTCAAAATTGATCCTTTCGGTGATTACATGGCAACGAGCGCAGATGATGGCAAAATCAATCTCTTCGCTCTTCGGTCCCATAAATAACCCTAATTTCTATCAACGACGTTCCACCACAAAGGTCCAGTCCACATGGTAGAATGGAGTCCTCCTGGCTCAACCCGCAGACTTGCCTCATGTGGCGCTGATGGGAAAATCCACATCTTTCGAGTCGCTGGCGATTCCCTTCTGCTCTAATACTCCATTCTGCGACCCCACCCAGTGCATTCCATCTGCTGGAGCCTCCCAGGCCAGCTGATGCTGTCTTTTGTCTCAGACAAACTCTATTTCCTGAAGTTAGAGTCAGATGCCTGGAGCTATTCCACTGAGACCCTTGGAGAATAAGTCCGTGATCCCTCCGCATATTCAATTGGCTGGAGTCCTGAGTCTCATAACTAATAATTCTTCTTTGTTGTGGCAATGCCTCAAAAACTGCATCTATACACCGCAGGCGCCAAAGGTCTGAAACCAAGGCGCATCAAGACGGTTAATATTGACAGTAGCGTTGTGGGGGTCAGTTGGCAGCCTGTGAGCCTACTGGAAATCTCACAGATCGTGGTGCTGGAGGAAAAGCATATCAAGATATTCGACAGTGAACTTAACCTGTTACAGACTATTGAGCAGTGTAAGGGGAGACCCGATAACTACAATGTGAAGGTGGGATGGGCGCGGAAAGGTAACATCCTAAATGTGTACTACTGCTAGAGAGAGTCGATGGAGTGTCGTTCATACCAAAGCAGCAACTCGGGTGAGTGGCTGAAAACAACCAACAACACTAGCCACCTGTGAAGGATAGCTTTGATCTACTATCTCTTTATATTATCAAGAACAAAGAGGACCCATCAGAAGGAACTGAATTCATGTAGCTCTGATTTTCAATTTGTATAATCTAGAACTCTCCCCTGCAAATATTAGCGACCAATAAATACTCCAATTAGAATACCTCGAAATATTCGCTCCCAATTTGTATTATCCGTAAGCCCATCAGTTTATCCCTCCGACTCTATGTATTCCTCTATCTTCCAAGTCAAGAAGAAAATCAAGACAGAGATGCCTAGCTCGTGCATCCCTATCGATATCACTTCCGAGTTTGGATCCAATGGGAATTAAATCATCCTATGCGATATGGATGAGGAGGCTGTGTTTCTTCCTCCGATCACTCCTAAAGGACGCAAAATACTCAACCAACTACGCCCTGCCGACGCCATTTCTATCCATAGTACCTCCAACCCAGAGGTTAATCAGAATAATCCTTCTCTCTCCCATAGGCGTCCCAACTGCAAATAGCCTGGCTCTAAATAATAAGTATTCATGTCTTCACACAGCCCAGAGAAAAACAAACATGATATCTCATCCTACTGTATCTAAGTACCATGCGATATAGATATCCGTAAGAGTCTCAATATCCGGATTCAGCTAATGTAAGTGAGTCCGCCAGAGCTAAAAACATTGAGAATCAAAGGGGCTGTCCAGAAAAAAGGAAAAGTGTTCTTCCAGATTGAGACGAACCAAGGCACAACACTAAAGGTGTCCCAGGAAGAGGCTAAACGCAACTACCCATTTCTGATGCTGGAGTACTATGAAAAATTCGTGAAGTTCATGCCCAAAAGCTTGGCACCAAATGATAACTTGCCAAGTATGGTTGAAATCAGCGAAGGCAGCACAGTTGGTCTCTCTAAAAGACTATGATCCCCATATATTTTTTCGCTCTAATTTTATCATTTGTCAATATAGGGTTTTATTCTTTATTAAAAAGTGCGTTCCAGATCGGACTGGTAGATAGAAATTATGACGCTACAGTGGTATTTTGCATCACTCGTTGGGGGTATAGTAGATTAGTATGGTGTCTCCGACTCTCAGCTCCAGCACTGATGACTAGTCCTAGTAACTCCCCTTTTTCTTCAGTCTCACCTCTGCGCTCTTCGCGGATTTATTAATCCTAATGTAATGTCCTAGAAAAATGTTCAAGTCGCCTTCTTTGATACACTCCAGTGTGATCTTGTAGTTAAAAAATCCTATTCCCGAACATCGGATACTTCCTACCTTAAAGTGATCTGGGTAGCACTTGATGATATCTTCTACTTCGAACTGAATGGGGTGCTGGAAGTACTAGAACAGGGTCCATTCAAACTTATCCTCTATGGAGCAGAATCGTGGAGTTATGGCATGCTGTGCTAGTTCGAAGAACTCCAGTTTGTGGGTGAAGCCGAAGTCCGTCAAGAAGGGGACTCGCATCACGATAGTGTCTTCAGGCCTGAGTGGCATAATGTCTTGGATTAGAGGGATATTTTCATTGACGAAGTGGTTCTAGGCTTATAGGATTAGTTTTATGTTAAGATGCGGGGTTGTTACTCTAGTTTCTTATTTATAGACCCAAATAGTGCGGGTTGATTTGATGAGGTCGAAGGAGTGAGACCAAAACAGTTCTCCAGGTTTCTTTTTTTTCTTGTCGAAGAACTGGTATCGATAGTCGATGCTGTAGTTTTTATCTAAAAGGCTGAACCAACCACAGTCACTATTGAATGCAATTGATTACTGGAAGCAAGCGTGTTGAGGACTTTGAACCGTAGTTACATGTAAATGTGTACTGCGGAATCGGGTTTATTAGATGTGGCGGTTTTGCTTTGATGGGGACCATTGATCTTTGCTGGTTACATCCTATGGATTATCTTCTTGAAGATGGGCTGGACTGGGTTCAGTGTTTGGAAGTATTTGGGGTAGGTCTTCGTAAAGTTATCTCCGATGGAGTCTGCAATGGTCCTGAGGATCTACAAGAGAGTTTTGCGGATGCGTTTGTTGACTCGGACGAGGTTATGATAGTCATCAGCCAGCATCCTCAGGAAAATGATATCGAATATTGCTGCGTTACTGAGCACCTGTTTTAGACTGCCGGACATGGGAGCAAAAAATAAAAGAGCTATTCTATGATGATATTCTACACTTAGTGAGGACTAGATGCAAATATAAAAAAATACTGAAGTCCATATACAAAAGCACTGGCTAATTGGAAAAGCCATAGATGCTTCAAAAAATGAATCTAGTTAAAGTTTGTTTAGAAGTTCATTAAGGTATGTTCTAGCTGATCATACTCTGGCTTTGGGGCATGTTCTGGTTTAATGTGATGAAGTGGCTGATGTTGCTGCCACTCATCATCGATTACTTCTGGATTTGACTGGGCTCTGGGTTGCTCACACGTTCTATCTCCTCTGTAGCGATCCGCACTACATTCAAGTATTGGTTTTACTTTTGGAAGTTTGACTGCTGTTTAGCATACTCGGATGTGATCTTGTAAGACTCAAAATGCAGAGTCCTTTCGTACTGGTAGTTTTCGATCTCGTAGTGCATTTAGTAGACTGCATTTTGCAGACCGAGTCGCTTGAGGTAGGTTCCACCTGCATCCCAGTTCCGTAATAAGACTAGGATTCGGCTGAGAGTTATTTTCTGGAACTTCTCTAGCATCACACCTTGTAACAGTTTATTGGTGGTTAACAAGAAGAGCCCCACCTCAATGGGTAGAGTATTATCTTTTCCTCTCAGGAACTGGTTGAGCTATTGGAGCTTAATCCTAATGATTTTGTGCTCGAAGGATATCTTACTTTTGATGAGGTTCTCATACTCCTCACAGTCCTTCATTATCAGGGCTAGGTAGGCGCATTCGTAGAATATTTCTTTCGGCAGAGACCCCGAATCCCCATACTTCTTCAGCCCATTCATGTACTCCGTGAGAGGTTCTTCGTATTACTTTATTGAGATTTCTTTTGCAGAGACAGTCACACTTCGGTGGTTAGCCACCTCCCGCACGTTCTCCACGGTTTTGATGAACTTTATCATCATTCTCTATTGAAGATTTTCTAGCTGAGTGCGTAGAGTGAAAGGAGATATTGGGGCCCCTTCTTAAATTTATCGTTTGGGTCTGACCAGTTCTTTGGGGAGTCCGATAAAAGATTTGAGGAAAGTGTTGAGTTCGTGGATTCGGCTTTTAACGCTGTACGCCATCGGCAGAGAAGGGTTGATATGAATTCCCAGAGTCTATTTCTCCTCATGACTGAAACAGATCGCCAGCTGATCCTTCAGCACTGATGACATAGTTGTAATGGGTTTGAAGAAATCGCTTGTCCACTCCTTGATGACAACGAAAACATAGTAAAAAAATCCAAGAAACAGGATCGACACTATCGGAAAATAGCTGAAAAGACTCTTTTCCATTGGACCTGCGACGTAAGCTTCTGCTTCTAGATGGAGCTCGAGTTCTCCCAGCCTACCTGAAAGAGTTTGTGTTTAGGAAAACTAACAGGTTTAGGAACCGTAACAATCGCTCTCAAACATAATTTCTCCCGTATGAGAGTGGAGGCGAGACACCAGATCGCCAAATGCGGCGATAAATGAACCCTGAGAGCATGTGAACTACAAAGTGCCGTAGAATTGACCCGTATTAAAGTGTTTTTTGAAGTAAGATGTATTCTTCCAGAACAAATACTCCCATTAGTTCCTGTTCTCTTATCCATAGCTAGGCTTCCCAAGAGTTGCTTATGACTGGTAGCTTGTACTATTTTGGTAGGGTATGCGCAGACTAATTAAGTTCATCGCGTCGCTTGTGATATTCACTTGGATGCTTGTGACAAGTCCCCACATCAAGGTCTCAAGTCCAATCCCGAGGTTCGCAAACACTGTATGTTGGACAGCAGAAGGAGCATTGCTATCTTTGAAGTCAATATATTGTTACACGCTCTAATCGAGAGCGTAGTCAGTCCCGTAGAGAGTCGCAGCTGACGAGGCGGTTGAAGTGAGTCGAATCTGCTAAAGTATGAGAGTGTAGGTCTATTGTAGATGATCGAGATGCATTTGTAGAAGTTCAGACAAAAGGGTAGGCTAGAGCGATGTAGGACCTTCTGGATCTTATTCGATGCGAATCAAGAAACATGATAGAGTGAATCCGAGAGTGAATGCGAAGATTGAGAGCGCGAAGAAGACAATTAGAATGTTTCGAAAGGAATAATTCTTGAGCTTATTGTATAGCATAAATCAGAATATCTCTTGATTACTTGCTATGCCACAATAAGTCACTCCCAGGCATATCCATAACATATTAAGAGTAGATTCATAGGGAAAAATACAAAAGCATAGAAAGATGTTTTTATTATCAATTCTAAGCCAAGGGCGTGCACAATTTCTAGAACACTCGTCGATGCACAGGGGATATTTTGTCACATAGCCCATACCTTTATTCTAGGTTATGCAGGATCTGGATGCTTCGCGATAAGTCTTGTCTGTGCCTCTTTACGATCGGTTTGAAATAGAGTTACTTGTCAGCCAGCCCCTCTTTCACCTTGTTGGCATTAGCTTGCCTCAAAGATATCTTATGCGCGATTCTTTCGACACAGGCGCTGTCTAACCTGTCTTTGTACTCTTTTAGACATATTTACATGTTGCTGAGAGTCTCAGAGTTGTCGCACATCGTAGTAATAACCTTCTTGCAAATCTGTTAAGGGTTTTTAAGGATATCTTCGTAGCACTCAGGGAGTTCTACCGTCATTAAAAAGCTTGAAGGATTTTCGCACACCAGAAAATTGGAGAGTCTGGAGAAAATACACTTCCTTACGATTCGGAAAATCTCGCCCTCGGTGAATTCGAATTCTTTCAGGCTTTCATAGCAATTAATTATCTCCCTGATTGATGGTTTAATTGTACTTTGCTCGATGGCTCTATTGACCTCCAGAAAGATATTGCCCCTACCTACTCTTCTCACACGGTTGGCCAGTGGGGACTCTCCGCCTTTCCGCTCGTCGATTGTATCCTAGGGTTTGCTAGGCTGCCGTTATACTTTAGATTTGGGCGAGATTTTGGGTGGTTTTTGAAGGCTACTTATTAAACTTGCCAGCGGATTTGGTTTTGAATGTTGGGTCCTCGCAAGACTTTTAAGGAGAGGCTATTTGCCTTTTTTATGAAAACTAGACGCAGTTTTTTCTATTTTCTCAATAGTCTGGAATTTGTTGTTGTATTAAGTTTTAAAGCGACAAAACCCTTAGTTCTTTTTAATCGGGGATGTCTATGATTCGTCAAACTGAGTGGGACAGCGCTACAGTCTGGGAGACTCTCGGGTGGGTTTATCAGGAGGTGATGACGAGTCATCATCAGAAAACTTCGTGGTTCCTACTTCTTTAGGGAGTAGAGCTTTGGGGAGTTTAAAAAGAGTTTTGTTTCTAGGTTGAACAGTTTCTATTTTGAAAAGAAGAGGGGTCCTCCATAGTTTAGTAGTCGATAAATTCTGCCAGAATCTGCTGGGAAGTTCTGTCTCGTCCAAATCCATTGGGTGTGTTGAAAGAGGGGGAGTGTGAAAGCAGCACAGTAATATAAAATTATCAGTTTGTTCTATGTTCTGGGATGTAGTTTTGGAGTGTATAGGACAGTGGGTGTTTTATATACGACGAATAAAGTTTCTAAACTTTATGGATTTATCTTTATTTGGACTATCCTGCTGTTATCACGCTAAATCCTTTCCACTCTGAGAGATATGCATATAATATATATATATATACGCTAATTTTGTTCCTTTCCCTAAGCATGCATGAGTCTATTTATATGGCATTACTATCAGAAAAGCGTAATGTAATGCTCCAAGAAATTCATCCACTGTTTTTTGTCAAACCTTAAAAAATATTGTATCATCACCCCACAGTTATGTCAGAATAGTCCAGCCACTCCTTCTTTCACATGCTGTGTATGGTCTTTCACGTACTTCAGAATCTTTCTGTACACCAGCCTCAACTCTGTTGCTTAGTTTGCGAACCTCTTCTTCATGTACAGGTAGATTGCCAGTGTGCAGGCAGTCGTCTCGTCCCCTATCAGCTTCATATACTCTTCGAAGTCAGAGACGAGGCTCAACTCCGAAAGCAATTGCTCGTCCTTCTTCCAAGATCCTTTCACACTCAACAAATTGACCAATTCCTCCGAACTATATAACTTGGACTCGACTAGGTATATGCTCTGATTACTTGGTCCCAAATCATACTTTTTGGTGATGTCTTGACACTAAGGGTCTAAGAGGGTGCCGTTTTGTAACCTGAGCAGAATTGATTCAAGCTTCATGAATGGATATTCTTTCTGGACCTTTCTTTTAATGTCTAAAGTGCTCACATTCTGGTGCTCCAGTCCCTTTATGACGTGGCCGTTCATCAGATGCAGCTAGAGACACCATTCTCCTTTTCGACCCACATAGTCTCCACCAGAACCTAAACGAAGCACCAAGTGCATCTAGCATCCGTCAATGACTCCATACTCACTCAATGTTCCGTCTTCTTACGGTTGTCTTCCGCAAAATATGATCCTTTGTTGGGACACTGGTATGCCTGTGATTGCATGAATCTTTTCTTTTACCTCGGCAAAAGGTAGATCCGCAGATGCTTCCATATCAATCGTTGTGCCTGTTAACGTCTTCACCTTGAAACGTATTTCTCTGCTCTGCATAAGACTGCTTTCTCCTTCTAAGTAGTTTTTTAGCTTCATTTTGACTGCCTTATCAGTGTTGGCTGATGCCAGCTCTTTTATTTTACAGAAGAAGGCTGTGTATGGGGAAAGCACTTGGTATGTCAAGCTATTCTTTACTATTATTCCGCGATAACCTGGCACCTGGTGCTTCGATATCCTACTATTTTTTACCAATCCCAGATATCTTCGCAGTCCATCTCCTTCCACTCGTAATCCTTAGCCCAGCTTCACTTCCATTAAGTGTGCTTTCTTGTCTTCCTAGTCTATAAATCTGATCTAGATTTTCAAGCTTCTTCTAACCTCAACACTAGACCCTTCAACGAATTCAAAGTATAGAGTAGCTAGATCTTTTCTATTGAGTGTGGAACCTTAGAAACTAGTAGTCAAAGCTTCAATCACGGTCTTATCGTAGATAACCTCCACTTTCGACAAAGCAGGAACCACTATTTTGTCTAGTAGCGAAACAATCTGTGCCTTCATCTCTTTTTCTCTCTTTATGAAGATGCTGTGACCATCTCCATACTCTGCTCCACGTTTCAGAAGGTCCATTGATACTCCCTCTCCTAGGCCAATCATATGAGTACGTACTCCTTTAGTTTGACGCATTTCTCTTATGAACTCGACGACTTGGTTGGTATTACTTACTTGTCCGTCAGTCAGAATAAACACATGAGGCGTAAGAGCTAAGGCTGAGATGGTACTATTGATGTGCGTGAGAGGTGCCAGGATTTCAGTACCGCCCAGGTTTGCTTCCATTTTACTGAGCTTAACGATCGTCTCGGTAACTATCTCGTCGGTGTATTCCACACTTTCGGGGTACATGGCTTCGAAATTGGATCCGAAGGAAACAATATTAAATCGGGAATGGGGAGGTAGTGACTTAAGAAACAAAGAAAGGGAACTTCTGGCTTGGCTGATCCTGGAGCCTGACATGGAACCAGATCTGTCTAGCACAAAGACGTACTAACCTTCATAGCCCTAGAAATGAATTTCTTCCTTGTCGTCACCGCTAGTATCGTACACAAAGCTGACAACTGCTGCATCATCGCTGAGGATACAACTGGGTCTGCAGGAGGGTTAGACAGGATGTCTGTAAGTGAGATAGATATCTGTGTTTTGAGCCTGATCATCAACACGAAGGCAATAGTGAGTATTCGAGAGCTTGAGTGTTTCATAGGAATAGTGGTGGAGCCTGAGATTCTTTATTTCTTGTCCTGATTGCACGTTTATAGTGAATGACCACTTTTTGAGAGTCCAGAAGTCTTCAGTACTTTCCTTAATTAGCTCATTTGGAAAAAGTTGAGAGAAGACTTGCAGCAATAGAGATGATTTTGGGTTGTATCGGGGCGCTATATGTGAGGGTACGTTGAGCACCCACTCTCCATTGTCAGTCTATAAGTGGGCAATCATTGCGAAGTGGATTTCGACCTGTTCGCCAGGAGGCAAGTTTCCGATTCTGACCTTGACGACAGAGTGCTCTTTTGAGCTCATCGCTGCGTAACCGACTGTGTTACCTTTGGCAGCTTACAATGTGTACTTGATCTTGGCTGACATTTTCTACATGATCTCGGCTTAGACGGTATAACCTTGAAAGATGGCAGAGAGACGAGTGACTGCAAAGCGAGTGTTATCAATGGGGAAGGAGTAGACAAGGTCAAGGGGTCTGGAGAGAGGATTGGTGTAGGTCTGAATGAGTGTAAGGGTAGCCATGGAACCAGTGACAGCGATGTTATAGACAGAGGCTAAGCAGGGTAGTTGTAGAGAAGTGGCTGCAGCTTCGAAGCAACAAGCAGGACTGGGCATGCCTGCAAGCTAGGCATTGTATTGAGCGAGAGCATCAGGACTACTAAGGGGTTCCATATGTTCTTGTTTGTATTGGATTTGTAGTTTTTTATTACAAAGAATATAAAAAAACCGCGCTATTTAAAAGATAAAAGGGATTGTTTGTGGACTATATTGTTATATTCCGATGGATGGTCATAAGTGATCAGTACGAATATTCTAGAGAAAGGGTTATTGAAACAGTAGTATGAAACAGTAGTAGATACGAGAGTCGGGATAGGATATTGTACGGGGAATATCGTCCAGGCAAACAAACAAAATGGTGGGACTTAGAGGATGGGCAGTCGTTGGGGATTAGATTAGGGGTGGAAGATATGAATGAACAACCGTACGTACGCAAGTACTAGCAGACAGAACAGGAGTTTTATTGGGGTAGAAACATGAATCCCAGCCTAGTACAGAGGAAATCCCTTCAAAAGTATTGATAGGTTCTGGTTTGCTTTGGTTTTTATCTATGACTTTCTGAGACAATTAATTAACCCCTCTGATATTTTTGTATTTCTTGCTACCAACAATCTCAAGTCATTAATTTCAAGAGCATATCATAAAATATAAGTACATATACACATACATTGTTAATAATGAACAGAATCGATTTAATTATTTAGTCTGTTGTCTAAAACAAACGATAACTAAAAAAAGAGAATACTCGATCAGATTATTCTATTAGACTTTGGTATAAAGATATGCACCCGGTAATGCTACCAAATCTTAGAAAAGTATATCGGACTCACTCATCCCTATTATTATCCATGAGGCAATCATGCTGTCGCAATCTCTGATATGCGTATATAATTTTTAAGTCCCCTTCAGAATTAGTGGCTCCATAATTATTAATTACAAATTAAAATACTAGGCATCCCCTTATCCCACTCTCCAAAAAACAAACACAAACTCCAACACATGCACCACCTTTCTGCTCAGTAATCTCAAAAACCAAGGGACTAACCATTCGATGGCTTCGATTCCAGCTTTGACTATTTTCTCATCGAATCCTTCGGTTCTCCTCAGTTCCCTTGCCCTCAACTCAAGTTCATAGATAGTCACATTGAGGTTGACTACTTCAGCCCAATCCTGAATCCTGCCTCCCAAACTGTACCCATAGCTATCTCTCTTATCGCTCCGACCCAGCTATCAACCGAATCCTCGCCCCAAACAACTCAAGTGCCTTCTCCCAAGACAGTTTCGAAGTTCAAGAATGCCAATAAATACTTTATCGGGAGACTCAAGTATGTCTACGATAAGTACGCAGACACACTATCCACTGCAGCAAAAGAGGAACTCAACGCACACTTTAAGCTGGAGACCACGAAGTTCTACAAGATCAATCGCATCCTGAGCGTCAAATAATTCAAGTGTCTCTTGCGTCAGAATTAGGTCCAGTAGGATCTGCGAGTATCTTTCTTGGGCGAAGATGGGAAAGGCAACGAGAGAGAGAAGAAGCGGGGAGTCAGCAAGGAGGAGTTGAATAGGAACAAGAGGATGTGGTATCAGATCATGGTGCTGGTGATCGACGGAGATGAGGAGTTCACCTCCTGGTGTCCTCTGCACAAGAAGCTATACCCCTAGTAGGCCAAAATGTAGGGTTCCGGGAGTTGGGAGGCTGAAAGCACCCAGTGACAAACCATATCCCTATATTCTATTTCTTGGCAACTATTTATACAAACCGAACTGCGTTTTAAACATGTTTGCTGACTAATGCTGATTGACGTTTCCAGGCTTCCCTTATACTTTGTTAATTAGAGTTTATTGTCTCAATACTGGAGACCCACCGAGATTCTGTGAGTTTCTGATTAGCCTGGTATTTTGTAATGCACGGCTCTTAAAATATTATGGTGTGATGATCATACCGAAAAATGATAATCATTATGTATATTATTTTTCTATGGTACATCGTACTTTAATTTATGGTTAATTCCCTTGGCCTAAGTATTCTATTGAGGTGTGTGTGTTTGGCTCATGTGCTCTTCTCACAAGTCTGGTCAGAATATGATAGACGAGGGATTATGATTGTACCCTGTTATTTCGTGGATGGACAGCGCTGGGGATTTAAAGGATAGCAGATACGAATAAGGAGAGACACTGATCTAAATAGCTAGATAGCTAGATATGACAAAACAAACCAATAACATATTTTGCGTACTTTTCGATAAATAACACAATACTCAAAAAAAGAATATGGATAAGTTTGGACGTTACCTTTTTAAAAATAAAGTGCAGCTCGCCAATAATATGTATTTACCAATGCAGAAGATAGCAAGTATATATGGTTACCTTAACAACCAAATACAGTTACAGAAAAGAACAAAAGACATACATACTTTGGCGATCCACATGGGGGAAGGTTTGGCAAAAACACACATTAGACTTAGATAGATAGATATACACCCTTGATTAAAATAGCCAACCAGCTGCCAGAGAGATTCGGCTCTTATTCCCGTTCTCTCCTCTTCGGAGACGCACCCTCATCGGTTGTACGCTCCACCCAGAATTGGATGCTCAGCTGTCTCCTCTTCCTCCTCCGATCTCTTCTTGCCTCCCTCTTCCTGAACTCCATCTGAAACGGTGAAACCAGCATACACCACCTATGACTCCTCCTCATCTACAGGTTCCGACACGTATTCCCCAAACTCTAAATCTGCTTCTGTGAACTGGTTGTCGAAGTTCGACACGTCTTCTTCGTTGCTTATGTGTGGGATAAATGGGGCCTTCATCTGTTGCTGCTCGAGCTGCGTCCAGTTGATCTTCTAGAACCAAGGGTGGTTCATGATTTATTTGGCACCTGCAGTGCCTAGCCTCTTCGTTGGGTCCTTCTCGAGGAGTCCTGCTAAGAGACTACGCAGTTTATTAGAGAAGATTTTAGGAGTTTCGTAGTTTTCGAATGCGATTTTCTGGAAGAGATAGCTTCGATTGGAGTCATGGAAGGGCGGAAAGCCACTGATCATTTCATAGATTATGGCTCCCAGACACCACCAGTCGAGGGGCAGCCCGTAGCCCTGCTTCTTGACGACCTCGGGCGCCATGTACTCAGGGGTGCCTGCGATGGAAGTGTCTTCGATCTGATGATTGAGGACTGACAGGCCGAAATCAGTGAGCTTTATATAGCCGTTTTTGTCGATCAGAACATTTTCGGGTTTAAGACTACGGAGTTAAAAATATTGAAATCGGGAGAGTGTACTCTCGGTAGAGGATGTGATGGCGGTGCAGGTAGTCGAGAGCCAGGACCATCTGTGCTGCGTAGAAGCGTGCTCTGAAAGTCGAATTGAAATGGGACGGGGTTAATTAGAGTTGTTACTGTTCCTCGGTTAGGCGGTCCTTTTTTGGCGAGCAGACCGAAAAGTTCACCCCCAGCGCAATACTCCAGCACGAAAAAGAGGCGGTGGGGGGTCTGGAAGGCGGCGTTCATTTTGACAATAAAAGGGTGGTCGAGCTGCGAAAGGATGTTGCGCTCCATAGTGACCTGAAGTGTCTGTTTCTTCTTTTCAATGAACTTTTTATGGAGGACCTTGAGAGCATGGAGGGTGGAGGAGTGCTTATGCTTGACGAGCAGGACATGAGCGTAGGAGCCTTTGCCGATGAGACTGAGTGGCTGGTATTGAAGGATGTTCATAGTGAGTAGAGGTTGGGAAAGTCGGGAATAATTTTAAAAAGTCAAATGATGTTTTACAAGTAGTATAGTTTATAAAAAGATAGAGAGAGTAGTATTTTCTATTTCTATTAGAGTGGGAATGAATAGAGAGGAAGAGAAGAGTAGTATATATAGCTTGGGAGAACCAGTCATTGGTTGTCTATATAGGCTTATTTAAATATGTGTGTGTCACAGTTGCTATTTCGAATCGTACCAATCCACAGATTTAAATCAAATAGGCGTTTATTTATTTTTTTGCTATTCTCACATTTTTCTGGGGTATTCTTGGCGACCAGAATCACAAATTGTTATCCACTCGATTAAAGGATTTTTGTTTGAAAATACCTATCAGTACTTATCATATCTGTGGGCAGCAGGGCTTCGGGTCAATTATTCGATGTATTAATGAATTGGAGTTACGCTACAGAACTCAGCATCCACTTCTGTCGAGAATCGAAGATGTTCTATGTTTAGCAACCAGGTTATGTGGGCAGACAGCACGATTTCCCAATAATCTCAATCACAACACAATTCAAATATTGACACCCCCCCAACAATACTTAATTATCGCCTTAGCTATTAGACAGTTCGATTTGAGAAGCAGTGAGGCAATACTTAATTGGGCTTTAGTTGAGAATATAGATATTGCCGCGAACCATCAGAATTAGGAAGGACAGCATATTGCTCAGATATCTTCAAGGCTTTCTATCTTATTGCAAACATTTACACACTATTTTACTTATTCCCTCCCAATGCAAGAAGTACCCGAATACGCTAAGTTCCTCATCCCTGAGGCCTACAACAAAACTCTTCTTCCCTCGGGGTGTTATGTCAAGAATCCCGAAATTCTTAAACACTTCCCGCGATTGTCTCTTGCTCTCCCTCTCGATCACATTGATTATCAGATCGACATCCTGAACAATGTCGCCAAACTCACCCTCCTCCAGAGCTACACCAACAAGCTGGCCCAGCTCCTCGTAACTCGAGTATAGTTTCCCCCATCGATCACCGGATCGCTATCATCAGCTTTAATGCTAAGTTCGGTGATAATGAGATCATGGGAGTGGTGAAGGAGAAGTCTGAGGCAAAAAAGGAATATGCGTAGGCCAAAGAAAAAGGCCAGCATGTGGTTTTGGGAGAGATGGACTAGCGCCAGTCTGACTTGATGAGACTCCAAATCGGAAACCTAAGACATAGGGAATCATTGACCCTGACCGTCATATTCATGATGGAGCTGGATGTAAGCATGAATCAGTTTTGGAAGCTGATGGTTCCATCGACTATTTCTCCGAGATACGCCAATGAGAAGCTATTCTAGGAGAAGAGCTCGGCGATGGAAGTCTAGGAACAAGGAAACTTCAAGTGGGAGCTTCAAGATCAGTCTAACGAGTAGCGAGTCTGTAACATACAGCCGTGCCATATCCCACTAGCTCCTCCTAATTTCCTAAAATCAAAACAAGACAGAGCAGGTATTCGTAATGGAGGAGTCCCTGCGTGCCGAATAAAGACTTCACCTTTCTTTATGCTACTGCAGATATCTCGAAGCCTTCTTATGTTTTGGGGTCCACTGACATTAGCAAGAGTGCAGTCATCTCCTTTATACCTAAGTACAACTCCCTTACTCTGGACGACGCCTACAAGATGGAGCTGAGCCACAAGGGTTTTTAGGTGGATCCAGAGAGTGCTCCGGCTGAGTACATTTTCCTCCTCGACCGCAGTGGCTCGATGTCAGGAAACAGAATCAACAAGGCCAAGTAGGCCCTGATTTTGTTTCTGAAGAGTCTTCCAGAAAACAGTTTCTTCCAGATATTTTCTTTTGGGAGTAACTTCAAACAGTTGTTCCACGCACAGTCTTGAGTAACAACGATATCAATCTCAACAAGGCTATCTTAAATATAGAAACCTTCAAAGCTGATATGATGAGTACTGAGATCTACGCACCCCTTGAGGCCATATTCTCCCAGCCTACCCTTAAAGGCTACCCTA
>JAKZAN010000301.1:0-54028 GCA_023053545.1 Lepidurus packardi
CCCAACCCCAACCCCAACCCCAACCCCAACCCCAACCCCAACCCCAACCCCAACCCCAACCCCAACCCCAACCCCAACCCCAACCCCAACCCCAACCCCAACCCCAACCCCAACCCCAACCCCAACCCCAACCCCAACCCCAACCCCAACCCCAACCCCAACCCCAACCCCAACCCCAACCCCAACCCCAACCCCAACCCCAACCCCCCCAACCCCAACCCCAACCCCAACCCCGCTCGACTATCTTTGCTTCGAGATTGGGGTCCCAGGTAATTGTACTCGGCTATCTTTGGTTTTCGATTTAGTTAGCCAGGAAATCATTTAGGAATTGTCTATCCTGGATGCAGGAAAATAGGTCAATTTATACCAATAGTTCTTGCTTGGTATATTAGCCTTGGAATATGTGTTTCAGTTTGGTGCACAGAGATGTCGACAAAATCGGAGATGGACTCCTGGCTGATGATTATACTTTTGTTTCCATAGCTTCTCCAAGGTTCGTATCCTGGCCTCTCGTGCTGCCACAGTTTTGAGGGTCCTTAGCGTCATTATCCAGACGCTCCTGTATATTTTGGAGTTATCCTTGAGTGTCCATATGGTATGTTGGAGGGAATTATTATAGTAATAAATATAGAGACACGAGTCGTAAGTTTGTATTGAAGGATGAGGACAGGGAAGAGATATAGATGAGTCCCTTATAATGGGCTACGTTGCCTCGGATTCGATATGCATTCTGGGATGTGGCTGGATTGTTATACGCGGCGTGCCTGACCTCGCCATTTTCTACTGCAATTTGTTCCTATTATAATACGCCCTTCCACCATGTCCGAGGCTGACACCTTCGTCCGACTCAGACCCAAACAACGACACTGAAACCCATCATCACTCTTTTCCATGCGAATAGAACATTCCAGTCACGCCCTTTTCGCTTGCCCAACACCGCACTGACCACAAGGACAGCTTCAGGATCTTCAACGATCCCGAAAGGGATTACCAAGACCTCAAGACCGTTCTCATGATTAACAACCACCCCCTCTCCTTCTTTGCGGATGCCCCCTTCTTCGCCTATGAGGGAGCATCGTAGCATCTGTAGCCGAGGGGTCTGATGTGCATAGTCAGCGCCGAAAGCAATACTGCAGCCATGCTAAGACACAGCCCATCCCTGCATCTCACTACCCTACAGAAGTCTCCACCTAGTAACCATCCCAACAAGAACAAGCCACGATCGGCTGGTCCTTCCAAGAGCTGCAGTCGTCCATCCGTAACACCCATATCGCTGACTCTGGAGCTAGAGGACTACACACCTGCCCGAGAGGGAGTGCACCATGCAGTCAGGTAACCACGAGCAAGACCAGGATCGAGCAAGCCAAGGGGCAGAACCAGGACCAGTGGGGAGAGTCGGGAGAACAGACAGAAAGGGATGAATGTATCCTCTTGTTCGACTGGTGGCAGACCCCCACAGCAGCAGAGTCCTTATCGAGCCACCCGTCCTCCGAAACTGCCCCGCTCGGATAGCAAACACAGGATACTCAAGAACGCCAGCCCCGCATGCCTCCCCCAAGGGCCCGATAAAAACGGATCCCTCCAATACAACTAACAAGGGAGGCTCTTCCATGATGCCTGCGTCTCCCTGATGAAGCACAAAACACTCAGGCACGAGATGATCCAGGATTTCCATGCTCCAGCAGACATGCCCTCTTCCGAGTTCGAGTTTCACGCGATGAGTGTGGCTGGCGAGGCCCTCACCTCTTCTCAGAAGCCGGAGGATGCCAACCGATTCAGAGAACTGATTGCTGCCAAAGGGAACAAGTCAGCTCTGAAGGCTATCGACCAAACAAAGAACCGATGACAGACTTGAATTTCCTTATAATTCTGCTGTTTCCCCCGAATCTTCTCCTGAAGATCTATGCGAACTTCTTCGATTCTGTACTGTTTTACTTAATCGAATCTATGCCAACATCTCACTAACTAAATAATAAACCTCACTTCAATTACCAAACATATATATGTAATAAAAAAGAACAACCATTTTTTAGCTGATCTACCAGTACATATGGTTCAGTATCCTGTTGTCAGGCTATGCCAGAGATATATACATAATATACGTAACTTATAAGATTTAGATGACTGTCCTCGAACTATCAAACATAATACAGTCATTCATACCTATTCAATTCTTGGGTCCAGATTATGGCTATTGATCAGGAAGAGTCTTTACCCACTTTTCTACTCTGATAAGGAGTATTGCGAAGGTATATGATCGGGATACTTAGTAGACGCTATTTAAAACGAAAGGTAGACAAATAATACACATAAACTCCCAAAGACTCTCCGGACACACAAAAATTAGGCATCCTCGTATCTATACACCCATATCTGCGTCTACTTCGAAGAATCTGTTGGCATGGAGAACAAGTAAGGATTGAAGTTGGGTCACATGTAAAACATATCACTTTGGAAACCCAAGAACGAAGACTCCAGCTCGTTGTCCTCTTGGAATTCCTCAAATAAATACTCCTTGAATAGCTGTTCTCCTACTCTCATCAGCTCATGCTACACATTCTCCAGCTTTATCTATCTTTCTGACGTCTTCAAACAAGATGCACTTAAGATCCTGTTCGTGTGTACCACTCCTCCTGGTTCTATGTTCTCCTTCGACCCTACAGTCGAATGAGACTTAAAAGTTGTAGTCTTCAAGGTACTCCGCTCTTTTTATGTTTTAGTCGGTATTATTCTAGGTGTCTATAACTCCATCTCGATCTTCGCCGGCTGTTCGTTCTAGATTTTGAGTGAGTGTAAGCCACTGTCACATTAGATTTTAATATCGGGAGAATCGTCAATAGAGCAGGAATTGAGTTGTGAATTCTGGAGTTCCTTGGTGCGTTTGACATGTTTACGCCTCCTGATGGGTGGCAGATCATGGAGGTTATTCTTGTGGAAGTTGGGGTGTGCGTAGGCCATAGTGTATTGGTTGGTGCGAACCTTTTTGAAGCCATATAGATTTAGCTAGAACGATATAAAAATGGGCAGTTGAAGAATAAAGGATGTGGTGGCGAGAAAGAAGCGGGGTAAAAAACTATATGGGCTTTAAAAATATGAGACTAAATCTGTAATATCTGGACCACTGATTTCCATTTGATGGTTGCCACAACGAATCGTTGAATATCCCGCTCCAGAAAAACAGACTCGCAAGACTGCCTCCTAGCATCCAACAATGGCGTCCCTCTGCCTAATCCTACTGATCTTATGGCATCGACTTCCAATGTCTTGGGGATTTTCCGAAAATTATTTCCAAAATAGAAACGAAAGAACCCAAGGTGCCAAAGGAGAACGAAATAGATGTGGGTGTACCTGTCGGATGAAGGATTTGAGTTTGGCGTGGCGGAAGTAGTGCACCAGCACATCGTTCTCCAGGGACTCGATGCTGTGAATGCAGATCTGAGTGCCTTGGGGGTCCCAGCTGATGGAAGATTGGTGTTCGAGGTTCTGAGGAGGAAACGATAAGAAGGGTTGTTACTTGGAGGATTTGGACAGTTTTTTTTAGAAAGGCCGAGAGGCCACGGGTTGACTTCTTACCGGATTGCATGAGTTAGCCAAGGAAGAGAGAGGAGGGGCAAAGATAATAACTTATATAAAAAGTGACGAGAAGGAAAATGAGGGAAAGTATGTGTGAGTGTTGTGATTATAAGATAGAGGGAAAATAGAAATATGTAGAAATATATATACGGGGGGGGAGTGCTGCCATTTTTAAATCAAGAAAACTCCTGCACTCTCTTATCTTTATCATTTAATTTCCCACACCCCTGCATATACACACCCCATTTTCGATGTCTTTCTATTTTTTACCAATGTCTGCATTGTCCATTTAAGGCTGCCTCCACATTTTTAATAGAAATTACACTCTTCTACACACCGATCTTTCCACACACCCTCACTACTCACTTTTTCCGATACTGCTTCTTGCTCGCCCATCCCTCCCTGTTTCCTATTTTCCGCTGCTCCGTCCTGCTTCCTGCGACTGTACCCATGCTCCGTTGTCCTCGCCCGTGGCTCTCCCTTTGGGCATTCGGGAGCCGCGCGTCGTGGGTTCATAGATTTAGATACGTTGGTATATGTTTTAATAATTGTTGCGGATTGCTGTTATTTTGGCAGTTTTTCCAATAATCTAAAATAAATTTATTATCGTTGACAGTTATCAATGCTCTATTGAGGGTTATTAATTTTATTGGTGGGTTATCATAGTTGGTTGTACTATAATTCGGGCTGGTGCAGTCGTCCCCTCTCTGCCAGGCTTCCGACTCCCTCTAGTAAGCCGCAGCCTCACTCCGTACCCCACTTTATCTGCTTGTTGAGGAACTTACTGCTAATCTGTCCCACCTGTTAACTTTTATTCTTTCGCAAAACATTTTTTGGATTTCTAGAAGTAATTTAACTTTTACAGCGTGTTACGACTGACTACTATGTACATGTCCCCAGATCATCCGGTACATCATGGATAACATCATTTTGGAAATCATTCTGCTCCTATGTTTCCCGAGGGGCTCCATCACGTATCGAGGATATTCTGAAGAAAGGAATTGGCGGCACTCAAGATGAATGCTTGCCCTAATATGCATAGAAGAAAGTGGGAATAAGAAACTCAATAATTTTAGAACACCCTTCTATAGGTTAATCATAGTCCTTCGCTCACTCCAAAGATAAGCTCACAAATATTCTTCTTCGCAGGGATCCATCGCAGAGACCCTGCTTTGGGGTTCTTATCTTCAATCTACTTTGAGTAGCCTCCCGCTGCTCGTCGCACTTGTTTCAGCCGATCTTCGTACTAAACTACGTTCATAGTCTTCGGACTCACGAACCGTCCTGGTTTCACGCCCACTTCTTTTGTATTGCTCATGCTTCTCCGTTCATTGCGACCTTCCAGAGCCTCCGGCCGGGGTCCTAATAGCGTTGGCCCGGTATTCAGGAGAGAAAATCGTTCCGAGTAGTGGATCTAAACGACATTAGGTTTTTTCTAAACTAGATTATTGACTTGGGTTGCTTGTCTGTCCGCCAGCAGCTTCGGTGTATTCGGAAGAAATGGGAGCCGAATTACTTCTTACACTACTCTCGCGGTTTTATTCTTCAAACCCAGTGTGATTGCTCCTTCTATCAGTAGATTGCGGGCTGGATGAACTAGTTCTGGCTTTTGAGCTCTGAGGGTCGTTGGCGACCATGATTTGATGAGAGAAGCGGATTTGGGGGTCTCCTGAGTGCTCCTACGCTTATCAGACCTGTTCTTGATGCCTGACTGCTCTTCGAAATTCTTCTGCGCAGAGGCCAGCATTTTGTTGTACAACTTCATCTTTTCTTTATCCTCCACGGGGAATATCTTCTTAAATCCACCCATATGTGCGTTTTAGTATTCATCTCTTCTTTTCTGCTCCTGCACTCGCGCTGACTCCTTTGCGACTCGGTCAAGCTTGGTCGGACTCAGTTTTCCGTAGTGTCGAAGTTAGTTGCTCTTTAGTTTTCTGTTTACCTTATCCAGCTTAGTCTGTAAGTTGATGTTCATCAGCTTTAGCGTGTCTTTGATCAGATTTAGCTTTACATTTTTGTCCAGAGGAGTGTCTATCGTAAAACTTGGCGTATGGTTAACCTCTAAAAGGTAGGGTTCGTGATCTGCACCAATCAGGATATCCATGCCGAGAATCTGGAAGCACATATCATTGGAGTAGTTGGTGGGTTGGCACATGCGGTAGAGGTGGGCCAGGAGTGGCTGACCAACGATGAAGGTTTTGACGAAGCTCTACTCTATCTTCTGCTTGAGCTTGTCGATGTCAACTCCCTCGTCTTCCATGAGTTTATAAACCGATGTGAGTGTCCTCTTGTGGCCCACATCTGCTTCTTTACTACTCTTGTTAAACACGAAGTTGGGGCTGAGTTTATTGATGGCATAGTTAGTGAGGTGCATGCACACATCCTTCATATTCTTCTTCTTCGGCCTCACGTAGGTATTGGTCGCGAATCTGGCCAGGCCTTCCTTATAGATGTAGATGCGGAGAGGGTCGCATCCCGCGAGCAGCACATAGATACGCAGGTCGAACTTCAGCTTATTGATCAAGTATGGTCTCTCCAAGTAGGTCTGCACTACGTAGTTTCCACTCTTGAGATTCGCAATATCCTTTGTGAGAAATATCCCTTTACCCTGTGAACTAGCTTATGGTTTTGCAATATAAATGCAACCCTTCTTGGGGTCGAGGCCCTCATCAAACAGCGCCAGGTCACTATACTCACCTGGAAGAGACCAGGTGTGAGGAAAGAAGTTATAGTGTTCCTTGAACTACTTCTGCATTCGCATGAGAGATTTTCCCAGGAGATTCTTCCGAGCAAGTCCAAACATTCCAGGGAAGTGGTTTATCTTCTGATGCTCTTGCAACCGGAACAGATTTTCAGCCTCTATAGCGCCATCAGTCCACCAGACATCCCAAGTTTCGCTAGAAGAGCGTGTCTCTTGGATCCAGGAAAGCTGGCGACAGACTTGGTCCAGCACAGGATACTGAGAGTAAGAAGTATTGAGGACAATATGTTCGAAGTCGATATCCTGGAGAGAGTTTTTGATGAATCGAGGAGTCCTGCGAGTGTGGGGCTCGTCCTATTACTATTATGATTAGTCGTCTTCGTCCTATTATCTGCGCATGGTGTGGACGGTTTTCAGTTTTACCAACTCACTTGTTACTATGAATTTACAGAGATACTGATCTTTTGGTACTATACTTCAAAAGTCCTAGGTAGAGTCAGAGATTCGCAACTGTACAGAGTAGAATTAGTCTATTCATCTTCCAAATCGTGAGTGTCTACTGTTACTTTTCACAAAATGCGTCTCCTTTTGAGATTTAATTCACCTTCCTTCTCGTAAATTGAGACTTCAGGACACTGCCTAGACAAAACCTTACAAAAATGATTGGCATTTCTTTTGTGGCCACCCAACATCGAGAATGTCTGCTGGGTAGTCATTCGCCCTGCTCATGAAGGAGAGGCATATGCGTCTATATGGATGCAGTCTTTGAGCTTATTCACTTTAGATATTAAATAAAGTTTGAATAACAGCTAATTTTCAAACTATTGCCCCATTTTAGCATTTTTGTGCGCCTAAAATTAAATACCCACTTCGAAAATCCTAAACCCCAAAACATCACCAAGAAGCATGGCTGCCAAAGATATGTAGCCAGAAGTAACTCTCGCTATTTCAGGATACTACCCTTTTGCAGGCTCTCAGCAAGTATTTTCCCAGTGCTCTTCTCGTAAGATGTTCGACCACCCTCTGTTAGCATTTTTTCGCTTTCCGGAATTTCTAAGAAATATTCCCCGTACCAGTTTGACCCAAACTGATGCTTTTTCGTAGCAGCTACGTTCATACATCTTATTGGTACATTCTTGCTGCTTCCACCTGCTGATTGGACTTCATTTACTTCACCTTGCATGGACGAACTCGAACGAGTCCAACCTTTAAATCCGGAATACAGATTTCGATAATCAAATTCAAACAAAACCTGAACCCGAACCAACAAGATGAAAACTCTCATTCTTCTTTTACTGAGTCTCTCAGCCATTCTCCAGTGCGCCACCTTCACCATTTACACCCTACCTGAGATCGAGCCACCCTTAAGTAGTCTGGACGAGTACTTGAATTTCCATTGCTAGGAAGATTAAGAGTGTGTGGAAAATGCTCTCTCTCTCAGCATGCCTGGTGTCACCGATATCAGCATGGACGCAGTGGAAATCGACGAAAACAACTACTTCATGAGGACCAACAATACCGTTACTACAAGGTAAGGAGAGGGATCAGGTTCAGAAGCGTCAACAGGATTATCTATTGTCCCACCAGCTATTTGGTGTCGAAGGTGAACTAAAAGATTTGCATCCCAGTGGGCAAATACAGACACACATTCTAAAACTGCTATAACGAGCTGGAAGAAAAGTGTACCCGAAACAGCGAGTACGATGACCGTATCTTCAACTGTTGCCTCAACAGCTTCGGACGTGAAGAGGATGATTGATACCCTTTATGATAAAAGAAATTACTAGCTAATTCCCCTTTTTTTTTACAGTTTGCTCTTAAAGTTCTGAAATAGTAAAAAAGACTCATAACCTTTACTATAAATTTGGCATAAATTTTAACAACTGTTCGATCTAGATTCAACATAAATCACATAAAGCAAACATCCGTCAACTCATAGATAGATATCCTGGTTTTATTGTAACAGAATGAGTAGAAATATAGAAATATTACTTGTAGCTTCCATAAAAAACATGACCCTGGGGCTCATAGTATCATATGACCTGGTTCTTTACGAACTCCTACCGTCGCCGCAGGATCTAAGCAGCGATTGGGTTCAGTTATTCCCGGCTGAACCTATATACCCACTGTGGGTTGGTTCTTTCGCACCACAAATAGTTGCTTGCTTAGAAAATGATGTAACTCCCAGAAATCACCATCAAGTAGATGAACATCCCCATCACTGCCTTTACTCCCAGGAATGAGTCAAATACATAGCTGACTGCGAAGAAGACGGGCCATAAGGCTGTACTGATCTTTATGCCTACGCGCATGTGCCACAACGCCCAGCTTTCTTTGCCTATACACTATACTTCATTGAGTCAAATATTTATACCATGAGGAAGGAGTTGATGAGTGGGTTCCAGAGTCCGAGGTATCCATAAACTAGGAGGAGTCCGAATGAGAGGGTAGGGGTGACGACAGCAGGATAGGTGGATATTAAAATGGTGGTGTAGGCAGCACAGAATATGAGATGAGAGTAGAAGAATAGTTTTGTGATGAGTTCAGGATACGATGAAGGATAGGCATGAATTGGACGTTTGCTCTGTAGTTATTGGGCGGTGGCACTCATGACTTGATTGTGGAGAGGGAGTTTGTCAGTTATTGTGGAAAGAGAGAGTGATCTTATTATAAACAAACGAAATGAAGAAGTTTAACACAGTTTTACACAGACCCCAGTTAAATAAAACAATTCATCTGCATCGAAAAGAGAATGTGAGAATACAGTATATAGAATCGAATGCAAGGAGGGATGTCTATCGTAGAAATTACTATCAAAGAATGCCTATCTTCGTGTTCTTGATGAACAGCTCGCCCTCGGCCTCGACCTTCTTGTGGAATAGACCTTTGAAATCTATGCCGGCACAAACAATTAAAATAACACTCATATAGATGATTGAACTTACTGTCTCTTGTTCGGATCACTTCGCTGATCTGTGTTCCTTATAACTGGTCCAGTTTCTCCAGCTTGTTCACATGTACTTCCTTCTTCTGCACTTTCTTTACCACATCTTCCTCTTCGTTGTTGTTATTAGATGCCATCTTGGCCTTGCGTCTTGATTAGTACTTTTCTATCAAATCTTACTTCAGCTTTTCCTGCACCTAAGGCACCATGTTCAGATCCAGGATGTCTTCCTTCTCGTAGGGAGTATCACACGTCAGACATTTCTTTTAATTGTCGACTTCCTTGAGTGCCTTGACCGACAGTACATGTCCACAGGACCAGAGACCCACAAACTTGTTGAACCCGTTGTACTCCAGCTTGCTAATGGGACACATGATGACATTTTCGCTACTAGTTCCTTTAGGGATTATCTCAGGCTCGATTTTTCTAATGTCTGACAGTTTTCGGATGTAATTGTATTTCTTGGGGAGGATCTTCTCGACGAGAGCCTGGAGGACACACTCATAGTTGTAGATGTAGCCGAGACGGCAGATTGCCATGGGTCTTTTGAGTTTCTGTTTGGTGAGATTACAGAAACGGGCCCTTCCAATGGCGACAGACTGGGGATCGGGGATTTCGTCCTTCTTCTTTTCCTTGACTAGCTCCTTCCTGCCTGGGATATCTCCTCCGTCGTTGCCCATGATGTCGTATATTTTTTGAACGAAGTACTATTATTTAGGTATTAAATGCAATAATCGGAATTATAAGAGTTTGGGTTTTTATAGTCAAGCATAGTAAATTAGTCTCGCTATAAAACTTTAGAGTTTCGTGTTAACACCTTTCATGAACTTTGTTCGAACTCTCCTTTAAGAAAATAGCAGAAAACCTAACTATCAGTCACTACTATCTATGTCTATCACATCATCAATAAAGAATCATTGCTGGGGATCATCAACCACTAAGGCTCCCTAAGGTTCGCGGTTTCTTTGCGTACTTGACCACTCCGCCTACCTCCGTCTCAATCAGAATAGCAAATTGCTCCACATCGATCAGCTCCGAAGTGATGTACACGAATCTACCCTGAATATCAGTGTAGCCATCCTTGAAGAATCGGTTCTCGCCGTTGGAACCTTTAGCATAAACCTTCACGTATGCACCTGGTTGGGGTTTTCCGTCACCGTAGGCAAAGACTGAGCCCTTATCCTCATCTACCTTCACCTTTACCCGATCATTAGTCCAAAGGAATCCACTGATTGCCTGAGCTCTTTGAGTTGTGCTAATATGAACAGGTTGCACATACATATCTGCAAACTCCTGGGGTCTTTCGATACGCTCTTCTCCACCTTTAGCCGAGTGCACAAGCAGTGTTTTGAAGGGTTTGACCGTTGAGAAGATGTTTACGTCCAGGAAAGGTGACTGAGAGAAGAAAAGCTCGAGGTTGAGAGCGTGGAAGTTGAGTTCGACAGTTGTATCTTCAGGCAACAGCAACGATAAGTACGGACCTTTGTTGACAACGCGAATTTCGTGCTCTTGAACAGCTTCTTCTGTGAATATAGTCTCGTCATGTTCGGTTAGCAATTCGTGTACTGCTTTGAATAGATTCTTCCAAGACAGGACTGGATAGTCAATGTATTTTAATGAAATACGACGAGCTTGGACGAAGTTAGGGTAGCCGATACACATGTCAAGGAAGCATGCAATGTAGTCGTACTGCACCCTTGGGAAATCCTGTGATTCCGAGTCCTTAATACGGAGGAACACGCTTTGGGCCTCTTTGATTCGGTCTTGTAGGATTAGGTAGTATGCTAGCGCAAGGAGATTCACTGTTTAGTTAAGTGGTTCTAGGACAAACAACTGGCTGACAAGGAAATTTTGATAGGTTTGTTTGAACTAGTTGTTGAGGATGGTTGACTTAGACTCCTTCATAAACTTGTGCGCTCGGTTGGAACTTAGAGGGTAGTACTCATAGAGTGGAGTATTGTTCTAACCTAAGGACTGAATAGCAGAGCGAACATAAGTTTGGATGGTTTTCAGATCTCCGTGAAGGAATGCAAATGATGCTACCGAGTCGTGAGAGTAACCTCTTTTCTAGAAAATGCTTCGGGCTTAGCTGTAGAACTCTGGGTCTTTAAAGAGGTAGAGGATGGACTGAATATCGAACAAACTTGGGTCGAAAATATTTTTCTCACTGATATAGGCGAGTACTGCCTTTTTGTTGCCAGACTGCAGGATGTCATTGAGTGTCTCCAACTTCACGCCAGATCGTTCATTCTTAACTACTATCGCGGGGAGCACTTCGGATTTGGCAATAATCACCCCATTTCTGGACACGTTAGCAGGATATATCCTGAATGTTCCAGCACCTGGGAAATAGAACTGTCGGCTGTATCCTTTGATGGATAGACTGCCGATATTGGCACTTTCGATCGAGGTAATCTCATTGGACTGGATGGGAATACTTCCTTGAGGGATGTCCAGAAGAACCTGGATTTCGAGGTTCGACAGACTCGTATTAATGACAGTGGTCTCGCATCTGTAGACTTTGCCTTTGATGAATTCCTCGACTTCTTTGAATGCCTTTGTACCATCTTCTGCAATTTTGAACATATCTGAAGGATCACAGAGGCGTTGACTAATAATGATGTCGTGTTTCTTTTCGTATGGAACAGTGCGGATCTCTTTCACAAACACAGTCTGTGGAGAGTTGGCTGTGACGATCAGACTGTCTGCTTGTGCACTCAGGTCAAAGCTAGGAACGAACTCTCCAGACAAAAATACAAAAGCAAGCACGAACTATCTTTTTGATGCCAGATGGATAAATTCAGAAGTCAGGAAAGGCTCTCCATTTTTGGTAGCCAGGTGAGCTGCGAGTTCGGACCAGAACCTTGAAGGGGGTACAATGAACTGTGTATTACTCTCCTTGTGTTCAGAGTAGGTAGTCTCGACATATTCTTTTGTTTTTTCAATGGGTTTCGAAGCTGGTTTGTACTTCTCTCTAACTTGGAGCATTTCTTCAGCCTAATCTTCGCATTAATCATCGAAGAGTGTTGCCTTTTTTAACCCTCTACTGCGCTGCATCGGAGCACCCATCATCCTTGACATAGCTGCCATGGGGGGTGGAGCACAGGCATTCATGGATTCCATTTCACATAACATATCGAATGATTCTGGTTGTGCTGCGAACATCGTAGTTGTCGTGTATGCCATATTATTGTTATTGCTACTCGATCTTTCTTAGATCATTTTGGAAGTGATAACAGTGTCGAACAGTATCTGGTAGAGTTCGCTGCTGACGGCTCTAGATTTCTATTCAAGCCCCATAGCCTAACTCAAGACCTGGGCTAGTTATACATGTTTTCTCTGCATCAGAGCATGTACCAACAGACATTTCTCGAAAGCATTTAATGATTTAGCACGCCAGGGATGAGCCAGCTCCAAGCACTCATCAGATTCCAGAAGGCAAATATCGACTGCAGTTTTTATCAACTTGTTCTGAATGAAGGGTTTGACCACTGAAGCAAAGAAATCGGGGTCGTGGAACTTAATGTAAGCGTTTAGTTCATGGCAGTACTCTTTGTCATAGACAGTTGCCTTCTTTTCAGCAGAATAGGACCTCCATTCGAGAACCCAATCCGGTAGAGTCACTCCCTTGACTTTACTGTAGGCGGAGATGTTGTTGCCTGCAACTGCAGCCCATAGACTGTTTTTCTTTATGCTTAAGGACTTACCCTTTTGTAATTTGTAACATTCGCGAGACATAGTGAACCCTTCACTTGGCTTGGAATCTGTGAGTCCTTGATGGCATAGGTCGTTAAGCGGCATTTCGATGCTGGGCAAACTGAATCTCTTTTCTATGGCTGATGATTGCGAAACAACGATGACTGTGAAGTATTGGTAGTGGGCGGGCACTTCGAAACTAAGGGTCTTTCCATGAAGATTGGGACTGATGCGGGATGCGTGTTTTAAGAAATTATTTTTGCTGCTAATTCCAGGGAACATTATGCCACCCACTTTTTGCAAAGCGTAACTATCAGCCATCATTCTAGGGGATACGCGATAGGCTAAACTCTTTACGCATCTTTCCATCTCTTTCTTATAGCTGCCACCTATTTGGAGTTCTTCTTTGCCAAAGGTTGTCTCTCTCTTCTCTGTTCTTTTTAGGAAAATCCGAGGCTTCTACAAGTTATTGCCGATGAACTTGGCCTCGCCTTTCCGGGCAAGTACATAACACTCTTCATCTCCCAGCTGTTTATTGTTCAAATATTCTGACGCCTTAAGAGAAAGACTCCATTTTTGTTGATTGCTTTTCTCTCGAACCATCGAATTTCGGATATCCTCAGCAGGACTGTTCTAGTACAGGAATGTGCCTGCTAAGATGTGCACACGGAAAGAGTCAACATTCATATCTTCGGATGGAAGACTCAGCTTGACCTCTATCCTGTGTTTGTTATCAGCTGATGTGATTTGAGGGTCGCAGACTCCCACGAGACCGTGCTCATTGTTGCTGAAACTGATAATTTCTCTGGTGTCTGGTTTTAGAATGCAGTCAGGGGACGACTTCCATTCCTCTCCCTCGATGACCTACAACTCTATTATTTGTAGACCCGTTGAACTTCTCAACATCAGGATATAAAGGCCCTCTACACTTAAGATAGCTTTTAGTCGTTGGTTTTCTATTTTTAAAAGCTCTGACTAGTCTTTGATTGCGGCACCCAGTCTTGAGTATCGAACCAAACTAATATCATTCTTTAAATCGATATCACTGCTAACTGGAATATTCAGCGTATTTCCAGCCTTCAGCGTCATATTGGATTCAATGTCAACACTTCTATCATTGTTTACCTTCCAAAGACCGTATATAGGGGATTCACCTGCCAAAATAGTGGCAGAAGCATTCAGGTTGATGATATTCTTGATATTTCCGAGTCTAATCTGCCCTTTTTCATTGGACATTAGGGTGACTTCAGTTGGCTGATTGAATAGGGCCGATGTAAGTATGACTTTGGTGACAATATAGGGTAGTGCTTCGCCATTCTTTCCAAGAATTCTCAGAAGATATCCTTAGTTGGAAGTTTGGGTAAGGAAGAACTCAGCATGAGTCCTGTCATTGATGGGATCTCTGAACAGAATGTCTTTTGAAGCAGCCAACTTCTGGGGTTTCCCTGAATAAGTATCCACTTCGGCATTCACAGAAAGCGTCAGTTTTTTTAGGTACCCTTGAATTGGGATTTCAAGTTCGTACTCATTCTTATGGTCCCAACTTACGCTGCTAACGTCGAAGGATGATTCGATATTTTGTTCGCTCATCATGCTGACCGATATGCGACTGTTTTTCAAAACCTTTAAGCTCACAGGGCTTCCATACGAGTAAAGCCTCGCTTGAAGGAGCACTTTGGCCTTTGTTCCAACCAAGAACATTTCTTCGTGATGGACGTAACACACTTTAAAGTCGTATTTTTAAGGTAGAACAGTGGCCTGTACCTTCTCGGCATATCCATTAGCGACAGCAACAATACTGAGAGTTTAGGCCTGGGTGCCATTCGGGAAAATATGTCGCTTATTAACTGCTGTTTTCTGGTTGTTGACCCAGATATGGAGGTTCTCGATGGGCGTGCCATCTTCATAGAAAAACTTGAGTTCGTGACCAGCCAATGTCTGTCTCTGGGTTGTCACAATTGATCCTCTTCTAATGAGTGCGCGACTGGAAATACCCTCTCCTTTAAAATCAATGATGTATACGGAAGGTCGATCCTCGATGAGGTCCTTGAGAGATATGTTCAGAATATTATGCTTGAAGGGATTAGAGGATCCTTCCACTTTTTGGGTTTGAACCTTGGTAGGGTGGATGAAGTCAAGCGAAATAGTAGAATCTATTTCAGAGTTACTGTTCAAATAGTGTTTTTCTGTGTTGATTTAGTAGACCTGAACCAGGAACTCCTTGATATTCTTGACCTGCAACTTCAGTACCACTTCTTGACCCACTCTAAATCTCTTAGGATTTGACTTAAGGATTGTCAGCTACTTGGTATCTCTTAGAGTTTCATACTCAGAGACACCGAAACGTGTGCTGGCAACTTGATAGTCGTCGCCCAGAGCTAGTCTTGTTTTGTAGAAGATGGTATCAACTTGAGACTGCTTAAAGTATGTATAGAAAGGCTCGGCCTGTTTCTTGTCATTAGCAGTTTGGAAGTGCAGGGATAGATAAGCCTCAAAAAGCTCCCTCTCAGGAAGCCATTTGGAGGTATCCAAACCGTGTATTCCATACCATTGCTCATAGTTTCTTGTATAAGTAATTTATCTGAGCTGCTCCCGGAAATTCGAAGTTAGAATGCTACTATGAATTTCATAAGGGAATTTGATGTACTACATAAACAGTCCCATATCGGGTTTTTCTGTCAGAAGATCGATTGAGAGGATTTCCCTTAACATCTGGTGACCGAAAGATTGGAACTCCTGAAGTTCGATTTTCTGAGTCCATTAGCGAATCTTAATCAATAAAGTCCTTTTGGCATGCAGTTGTTCTGTGGTAAGCTCATTGTTAGGCATTTTGTTAAGACGTTAAAGCTACAGCCCTAGGGTTTTTGAATACAGCTGAGTCCAGTAAACGCTACTATTCACAGCGATGGGGAAGTGTTTGGGAAGAGATTCGAGTTGAGAAACAGTCAGTTTCGGGATCTGATATGTCCATGTTTCGTTATTGGCCTATCTTTCTCTGGAAAGGCTTGCAAAACGGCTGACAGCTTGCAGAGCTGACTCCCCACAAGTAGCGATATCGACCGTATTCAAGTAAGTTTGAAGCTATTGCTAAGTAGCGGAACTTAGATCCTTGATATTAAGTAGACCCAACTTGGTCAAACTCGAAAAGGTATTGGAATTATAACCTTTGGTTTTATTGAGATGTGCCTCCAAAGAGTATTAGGACTATTCAAGGGAGCTCGGATATCTCTGCCTTGACTCTGGGGAACTCTCTGTTGGGGCGATATAGGGTTCCGGGTAGTCAAAGTTGAGGTATAAGAGCTAACGGCTGACTGTGTTAAGAAAGCTCCGAACCTAATCTATGTTTTTGGCTTTGAGAATACGCCTGAAGGCTAGGAGAGTTCTGAAGGATTGGGAGGATTGGGATGATAGACGAAGAGATTCGACCTTTTGGAATATCTGAGAGAGCTCGAAATCAGGCTGAGTGGCGAGCTTAAGGAGGGTCCTTTCGCGTGACTCTGGCAAAGAGTCGAGGAATGCCGCAGGGTCGTCAGCGAGGAGATATTTCTCGATGGTAGGGACAAAATCATCAAGATTTAGGCTTGAGAGCGACATGGGTATGTATTTTTGTTGTGGGTATAGAGTATCTTTGATTATAAAACAGAGTGTGCGCACTAGGTTTAATAGCAAGAAGGAAAAGACAGAACAAAAAGATATGTTTGAACTGATTAATTTTGAGGGTTTACGAGCATTCTATTTTCGGGGAAATTAGGTATTAGACTAAGGATATTTTGATGGTTTCGCATTGGACGACCATTTAGTGGGTTACGCATATTAACTAACAAACTACACACATTTCCTCTTGTTACCCATCCTCGCATCCTCTGGCAGTATAATTTTATTGGGCATAACTGTCTTAAATTTACGCACCCAGACATCTTTATTCCTCTGCTATACTTCCCAGGCCTTAATGCTCAACCGATCCTATGACTTTAGACAAGACCTTGACCTAGAAGACTTCATTGAATAGTATCACCTTCTCCGTCACATCTATAGTATAGACTCCCTCCTCACCCTACCCGATTGTCTCCTCACTCTCAACAATAATATGTCATCTCTCAAATCTGACAGAAAAAGCTAGCTCAATCTCCTTATGAAAGAGATCAGCACTGTTCCTGTCTTAAGGAGTCTTTCTCCCATATCTCGAACTTAGCCTCCTCAGGACTAGGGTTTCTATGACGTTCAAGCCTTCAGAAAGAAAACTGTGCCTTTGATAACTGATCCACAATCCATGACTGTCCATGCAAAAGAAAGGCATAAGCTCTAGGTAACCTCGATTCCACCTTTTTCTCCGAGTAAAACTAAGAAAAAACCCAAGTCTGTAACTAGTAATAAACGATAATTACGGCCAGGCCGGGACTAAGCTAGTCTGTATAGTCGCAGCGATCATAGCTATATTGAGAGTCCTTTGCCTATGCCTTCGAGTGGCAAGGTGTTATCTACTCCTTAATCTAGTGGTGTAGAAGGTGAGATCGGAAATGGTATCATAAGGCAATATCCAAGTTCAACACCAATAGATCATTTGGAATATGAAATAGGATTGGAAGATGATCCCCTGCCTATAAGAAACTATAAAACACACATGACTCGTGCGAGATAATTGAGCCTACTGACTCCTCTAAAGGAAACTCCCATCAGAAAGTAAGCTAGCAGCGATAAAGAGAGTACGTAGGGTCACACATACCGAAGCCATCCTCGAATGCTAAACTACTAGCCGCTGGAACTTAATATTACCGCTGGTTAGATCTATCAAATCCTCAAAAAGGCTAGATCCTGATACACCATACTACAACTTTACAAAATCCTATAAGCTAATTCTTACGCCTGTAGTCCACAGTTAAAGATTTTTTGAATACACAATACTCATTTGCTGAATACAAATACAGTTCATAGCTCATTGATAAAAGCTTTGTCCTTGAAGGAATAGTCGAGGGAGTAATTCCGCATGTCGTAGCCGACCACATAGAAGTATCCGAGAAGCACGAATGCAAGGTTGTACTCGGTAACGTTGCCGAAGTGTTTGTTAGGGCCGTGGTAGTACAGAGCCTGGTAAACCCAGAACAAAATAATCACACTCAGAATCCCTTTTATTATGATGTTGCATTTAGAGAAGCAGCGAGCCAGTTTATACAACCTCCAAGACACGAAGCTGTTGTACACACACGCAATGCTCGTCAGCAGGAAGAAGGCAGAAGCACAGGCGGTGTGCCAGTCGTTTCTGTGTTTGCCAGTGTCAAGCGTAGCGGTGCTTCCCATGAGGAGGACGCTTGCCACACAACCAAGGATAGTAGAGATAATAGGTAGATATCTACCAGCCTTTGGGTGTTTGTAATGCATCAAGTAGTAGTTTAGAACCCAAGAAATGATCATTCCTGTGGCTCCACACTCAGTACCGATACGGAAGACTATAAAGCCAGGGTAGTGGTCAGCAGTGCTGGAGATTGTAACTGCAGGGTATGGCTTTTCCTGTCCTAAGTGGACTGCTAGATACTCGCAAATGAGGATAGAGGCGAGAGAAGCCGTCGCGACAGAATAGGGGATGATGCTGGCGTTGAAGTTTCCGAGGACCATTGCTTTGTAATGGAGGGTAATGTAGATTTATAATAAAAGATAAGGGAAATAAATAAATAGTGATGGCTGGCCAAAAGAGTCATAAGAAAAAGGAGTGCAGTTATAAAGTTGGGGGAGTGGGTGATCGTTGACAAATTATCATATTTTCAAACTTTAAACACCGTACTTCGGGACTACAAATAACCCTAATGGACTCCACTCATAGTAGCCACAAGGAAAACATCTACACTCCTTCCAAATCCAACCATAACCAAAACCTACCCTTACAAGTCCCCCTCCACATGATCTACGTTAAGACTCCCCCCACCCTGCGCCAGGGCGACTGGATCTGTTACTACTGTACCAATCTCAACTTCTCCTTCCGGGATGTGTGTAACCGCTGCAAGTCCAACACCCGTCAAGCCTCCAGCCCACCTCCACCTTACTACTATCCCGAATACCAGTCTCCTTTCCACCCTCCTTCGAATACCCCATAGCCCAAAAACATCCTGACCTAAATACAAAAGACCAATGAAAAAGTACTTCAATCTTCTAAAACGCCTCGATCTCCTGTGCCCACTGATCAACTAGGGTTTATTCACGACGACTAAACTCTTTTCAACAGTGTGAAGAAAGAACCCCGCAAGGCTCACAACCTTATAGGTGCCCATGACGGGAGTACGAATAAAACTCAGACCACTAGCAAAGCCTTTGCTAGTGCTCTCTTGTTAACCCCTCCCAAACAAGTATCCCACCGCAAGCAAAAGAGTATCGCAGCGGAAGACTACGCTAGCCACCAAAGAGACAGCCTCCTCGAAGATAATTAGGGCTTCGACTTATCTCCTTATGAGGAAAAAAGCCCTGAAGCGGAAGGTTCACCATATAGAAGCCCAGGAGCCAAGCTACCAAACGTTTCTACTCTTCTAAAAAAGATCAATGACACTCACTACGCATTGGGGAAGTACTCCACAGCTGGTCCTTCGGAATGTTACCAGCTGGACTTCTCGGGTCAAAAGCTGGACTATGGGCATAGATTCGGGCAAGAGACAAAACGGTTTGAGGAAGGTGACGAATAGGATTGTTTCGACCAGGAGATCGATAAGCTGATCTAGAGCATCGACCTGAACTGAGAAGAAGACAGTTGATGACGATAGTAGGTGATTTATTTAGTAGTGGTATCTAATAAGTTGTATTTTGTAGAATTTAAAGAGAATAAAGAGGCAGCCGAAGGTCAGCACACTTCCAGGCTTCCCAAATAAAAGAGGTAAACAATAAAATATAACTCAAGTATGAGTGAACCAACCATTTTTGACCCTCCCCGCTATGCAGACGCGAACCATATAAACCATGAGCTGCATACTCTTGATCATCACCACACCGAATAAGTCAAGGGTTCGATCTGCTCCGTCCACATGCCGACCATCCGCGAAAAGTCCTACATGAAGATTCTTGGATAGTTATAGAACCGAATGAGCAAGCAACGGAAAATGTTGCCTTCAAAGCCCCATAACAATGAAAAGGTTATCGAGAACATCAGCTCCGTAAATGGCAATAGGGTCAAACTGCCTCCTCTCAAAAACAAGTCATCTCACCAGCCTGTTGAGGAGGATAAAATGCCATTTGCGATCAATGCGAAGGATATCGCTAGAAGTTATCATCTACGGGTGCATGGGAACCAGAGCAGCAAGAACAGCAAAGATACTCCGAGGGAGCCCTATTAGGATGAGGATCGCTTAGATTAGCTCGACGATTTCGAAGAAAAGATGGGGTCGTTGCCTAAAAATAACTTCAGTCTCCTGGCTAGGAAGTAATCTCAGAAGCTCCATGATGGGCGTGGGTACCGGCATTTGAAAGAGCTCAAAAAGGATACGCGGCATCCTAATGTCAGAACGTGACTCTCATACTATCTGCTAAACGAGCAGTTTTTTGTTTTTTTATAGTTTTCCACACTGTTCCTAAAGGTTACTTAGTATAAACTCTTCTAAAATAGAACACTCTATCATTAACTCGTCGTTACCATTCCTCTTTCTGTCTCGACCGTGTGTGACGCTGACTTCAAATCACTCAACAACTCGTGGGTCTTTGGTTCGGGATCCACAATCTACTCATCTGCAGTCCTAGAATTCCAGTACTTTTGAAGCTCAACTTTGATCTTCTCGCTTTTCTCCGACTGCTTCTTGAAGACATCCTCGTATAGATTGATCTCTCGCTTGAGATCTGAGTTTTCATTTCTGAGCCTCAGAATCAGATTCTTGTTGGAGTTGTTGAGCTATTTCAATGGTTCCACACTTCCCGTTCGCATCATTGATGCCCCTAGAGACCTCGCACCACAGTTTTCTTTGTCCTCGACTCTGCTATCAGTTAAGCCTATCGTCATTCTGAATCGCATTTGCTGCTCTTCCTTCAGCTTTGCACTGAAGCCCTCCATGGCCATTTTGTACTCCTAAACCTGTTTGCGTAGTTGGTTGTTTTCCCGCGTCAACCCCTCGGTCTTGATGTGCATGCCCTATACCACTAGCTGGAGACTGATGCACTCAGATGCCTTCTCCTCATACCTGCGTTGTATCATAGCCTTATCACTCAGATCCGGGAGATCCATTTTACCCACCGACTGTTTTCGGAGGTCTTCGATGGCCTCTTGTTTTTTGGTGTTGAACAATTCAAAGTGTCCATCCTTCTTACACCCTTCAATGCTCGAGTTTGCGGATTTCGAATTATTTCTGGAGAGTTCATTATTTATTTTCTTCAGATCCTCTATGCACTTGCTGTTGGCTTCGTTCAGGTTCATGTAGTCCCTGATGGTCAGTCTCAGACGGCTCAGCTCGTCAGCCAGTCCCAGGTTGTGCAGGTACTGTTCCTTCAGGCGGAACTCGCATTGCTAGATGTGTTGGTAGGCCTGAGTGTTCTCGATATTGAGCAACTCGCACCGCCTCGTATACTCCTCCTGTATTTCCTTGGTGTTGCTGATATAGTAATCAAGGTTCTTGGCGAGTTCACAATATTTTTTCTCCCAGTCATCTTCTTCGAATAGCAGTCGGATGTTGCTTTGGCTTCGTGCATGGGACATCCGGAACATCTGCACTTCCTTTTACAGTTTCCTCACTTTTTGTGTGTTGAGAGCCTGCTGATGCATCATCCGCTCGTGCTCTTCTCGTCTTAGACGCATCGCTTCTTTGAGCTTAGTCTGTTCCTGCTCCAGAGCCTCATTGCGTGCTCGTTGTCTGAACAACTCGCATTTGAGGCCTTCGTACTCTTCGATCTAGTCAATAAGGAGGTCGATAAGATTATTCTGTTCGAGCCGGGAGAGATCCTGACGGATGGACTTGATTTTAGTTGAGTTTTAAGTTCGTCTACGAGAAGAACTGTTCTGGCGGAGGTTGAAGGAGAATTATTTCCTCAATTGATTATGGGGGGAGGTGAGGGAGTCGCTGGTGAGAGGGGTTTCAGGGACATGTTCGATGGAGTCCTCGCCGAAATTGTCGAGGTTGGATAGAGGCATCCTTTTATCGACCATGGTGTACTGGGGATAGAGTAGGAGTTTAATATTAAAATATTATGTGAGGGTGCTGCACTAGATAAATACGTTGATTTGTTATCCGAAGCCATACAAGACATCATCTGTTTTGCAACTTAAAAATAAATGGAAATAAGCTACCACTGACTTTTATTGACTAGCACTGGCATTTTATATTACTCTAATGGCATCATTGACTATGGCGAGGATACGAACATTATTTGGTTCAGTTCGGCCACCTCTCGTTGAATACATAAATCTCATTGAATACCCCGTTATCCTCATCGTCCTCTGACGGCACAACCGTGTCATAGTTGTAGATCAGGTGGCTGAACATCTCCCGATCGTCCAAGTATTCATTGGGGTTTCCCCGAGCCAACTACACAAAATTATTAGAAAGAACCTGGCTCACTTTTACTGCTTCTGCAGTTCTGTTCGCATCAATGCGCCATTAGAGGTTGCTCTTTTCAGGGTGGAACTGAACAGTAAAGACTGGGTACTGTTTAGCCTGCATTGCTGTCACGTATTGACGAAGGGGTGTAGTGGGAGTACTCGAAACAGCCACGATGTCCCAGAAACTAGATAGCAGAGGAGATGAGTTAAAGGTGTCGAGATAGACAGCCCAGTTCTGGTAGAAGTAGACGAGTCCTGGACCTTGGGTTAGTTTGGATAAGACAGTCTTGTCAAGATTCTTGAAGATCATGGAGTCACTTTTAGTGATGTTGAGAGGATTCATAATTCCGAGGGCGTTAGGAATTCTCTGGCGAGTGTTGATGTCATACTTCGAAGTCAGATAGGCGAGCATACCGTGTCCTGCACAAGTACCCCAGACTGGAAAAATCCTCCCTTGCTTGGCTTCCGAAATAGAGTAGTTGAGAACACGTTCGGCATTCTGAGTTAGGACATTGGATATATCAATATTCTGGCTGCCACCTGGAATGAGGACACCATTGATTTGGGAGAGAGTCTACTGGAGTTTAGTGGGCGATAGGGAGTAGAAGAGTGGGACAACGAGGGCCCCGCTGGCCTCGATGTACTTAACATAAGAGGCAGCAATGTAGGACCGAGGCCCATCTAAGTCCTGTGTCATGATACCGATGACAGGTTTGCCAAGGTGAGCCAGGACAGTGTGTTGGAAGCCGAGGACCCAGAGGACAACAAGTGTGAAAAGGTAGACTCCCATTTTTATATGATAATTTATGCTGGAGACAAAATCCTCCTAAAAAATAAATAGCCGACGCCGTATCAGACAGGCATAGTTGTCACGGACAGTTTAATATCATACTTTCTTAAGAACCCGTAAAATATCAGTCTTCCCAGTGCCTGTCACTTCTCCGTATTTCCTGATTGCTTCGGCATGGGATGTTTTATCGTTAATCTTGCTCTCTTCAAGCCACCGTAGCGCCTCCACTTTCAGGAACCGCTAGAACTAATTTTAGAGCAGAGGCTCCTCCAGAATTCTGACGATCAGTTGGTTGTTGTAGCGATTCGGTTTTAGGATAACCTCGAGTTTTTACCTTGCCGTGACTGCATCCGATGCGTTAATAATGTCACGCGTCTGGGTTCTGAGCCACAGTGCGAAAGACTTCACAATATTTTTCACAATATTCTTCTTATCTTTCTTAACGCTGGCCACACTGGCCTAATCTTGCTGTATCTGCTATTCATCAGACTGGGGTTCAGGTTTTTCTTCATGGGGAACACAGACCCTTGGCTGCTAGGTGCGTAGAGGCTTTTGAGGTTCTAGATCAGGGGTGCACAACCTAGTATCAGTACATGATTCGGAGTCGACGCTGAGTGGTGGAATGATGAAGTTAGTATAGACTTGGGTGTGGTTGTTAATCGTAGTGATGGTCTGGCTGGTGATATGGGTAATAGTGGTATTGACACAGTGTGGCCTATCTTGGAGCCTGTCAATTTATTGGAGGTGTTGAAAGTTTCTAGAGTTAAAAGATGAGATAGAGGCATTTCTGATGTAAGCACATAGCGTAAAAAATAATGGCTTACTTGGTTGATGTAGACAATCTGACTGTGGAATTAGTTACAGCCAAGTTTTGCGTGATGTTTGGTAGACGAGGGCGTCGGTTATTATTGCCATCCTTGGCAGAAGCATCCTTAGAACTGGGTTGGACTGTTGGATAGAAGTCTAAGGGAGTCTTAGTATTTAAGACTTCCTCGGGCTCGGCAGAAAAGAAGTCAGAACTGACTATATGAGATGGAGGCTAGCTAGAGAGGAGAAGACTAGGAGGGTGAGCATGTCGGGATAGGCTATAATTCTAGTTCATTCCGAGACAAAGCCTGACGATATATCGAGGGCGAGGAATCGTGGAGCCAAGAAGAAGAGGATAGAGGTGGAAAGTAAGGGAAAGATCGAAAGATAAATCGAAGGCCTTCTAGGAGGGCTGTTTATTAAAGGATTATAATTAATGGTTATTAGGTGAGAGAGCCAGAAGTCGGGAACCCTCTAGGATAGTTCCTAGTAATTATGCACCATCCCTATATAAAGGACAGTCCTATTTACTGGGTTTATTGATGGTATGGGCTTTGCTCTTGGCCAGTGCGGATATATTCTAGCACGGCGCAACACTTACTGCGAACTCTCATGCTAGACACTGCCGGACGAAGCCATTTTTGACCGCCAGTCCTATGCTACTAGACTAAATATGACTCTATTGGGGACTAGGAATCCATAAACACAAATATTAATATTATCGATATACTCTGCCTCAAAATAGTAATAAAACCCATGTCACACCATTAAACTATTTATAAGATCGATTTGAAGATTGCACGTAAAATTTTAAATCGGATCAGGATTTTGAGAACTTTGTAGTTCCGCAACCTAAAAGGTCCGTATAACCCATGCTGATATAATTCCCAAATAAGGATTTCTGAACCCGGCATGCTACACTTCAAGACCACCCACACTGGCAAGCGCCTCCACCTTCTGACCCTCTACATCGAAGAATCTTTATACTTCGATGCCCTCTACAGCTACCTGATGTTCGCTCTCGAACTCGCTATCTTCATATTCAAAGGCAGCAATCTCTACTACACGACCTTCGGTGGATAAATCATTTTCCTCATCGTGCTCGCACTCGTCCATGCTATACGGATTTACCTGGGTCGTGCAGGAAACAAATCCCGATCTACTTGCAGCTTGGTGATCTTTCTCATCTTGTGCGTTCTCGAAATCGCAGCATTCGTATTCTTCCTGCGGTTGCAATCATACACCCTGTACCTGGAGATCGGCATTCTGGCGCTGGGCGTAGTGTTCGTAGGCCTGTAGTTCCTTATGGCGATCGTAGCACTGATCACATACAACAGTGCCATGGCCTGATTAGATCTAATAACTGTGTACAATTTTCAAATTTCCAGCCAGCAGTGACAGCGGCCTTCAGTATCGTTAAGGACTTGTGCATCATATTTAAACAAACTCCCGTTTCTATCAATATCCGTTTTATTCAGTTGAACCTCCTGTCGCTGAATCCTCCTGACTGGTTGGCGCTCAAGTTGTTGCGTGTGCTCGAGAACTTGAAGTTCGTGTCTATCACGCCCCCAGTCAAGTATCTGATGCAAAGGTTCTACATGTCTGCCAATCTCACTTGGTTGTCTCGGTCCACGTCCAGCACCTGGAAGAATCCATTGATGTCCTCTTTTTGAGGATTCAGGGCGCTATTGAACACTCGATAGGCATTAGTTAGAATGGGGAGGGCCTGAGGGCATATGAAGAAAAATAGATTACTTTAACAGTATTCAGGGAGCCAGAACGGTCAGTATCGTAGTATTCGAAAATGTTGCGTGCGATTTGCTTGGCACCATCGATGTCAGTGAGGCCTGAGTTGATGAGGTGTGCCTCTCCACTTTGCTCGACTTTAAGGATAGAGCGGACGACACCCTGGATCATGGGTTTGTTGTCAACGAAGCTGCGGTTGAGCCTGACATTGCTAAGATCGCCTTCGAAATTGTTGGAGGCTTAGTTATGGCCGGAAGTGTCGACGCGGCTGTAAACAGTAGTGGTGCCGAGCTGCTGCATGATTTTAAGAGCAAATTGTTTTTATTTGGCAAATTATTATGGGTAGTGATTCTGAATGAAGATGCAGAGTTAGTGGAGGGAGAATAGCAGTGAACTCAGCCTGTGAAATTCCAGTAGATAGCGGACTGCAGATCCTCCTAATAAATCCCGTACCCCATAAAAACCCAACCCTTTGTCAAGGCTTCTCACGATTCTAACACTACTCTCTTGTTTTTTATAGATATTGGTCCTTCTTTTTCTAAAAACCAATTTCCACACATTACCTTTTTCTCGGTGGCTCTCCTCTCTATGGATAAAATCTATGAACTTATTTGTTCCCGTATCCAGGAAACCCAACACATGCGTCTGGCTGTCACTCTCCTTCCCTCCTCTTCAGACCAGCAGGCACGCACCATGCGTGGGCAATATATCAAGTATAAGAAGAACGAACAGATGCGCATCGTCCAAGAAAGCGAACTCGTCCTCCTCATCAGCAAAACCAACAAATTCAACGCAGTTTGGCAGAAGTAATTTGTGCATCTTTACCTGCTGTCTGTAGTTGCTGCCTTCGCCCAGGATGTTTGCTCGATTGTGTCAACAGATTTTCTTCAAACTAGATGGGGAAATCGATCTTGAACTTGATAACCCGCGGAGCCTTTTCGAACTGGCTGCAGAGCATGCTCTGGGCTCTGCCGACGAGCTCAGTCTGACTGCGCGCATCTTTTTCAATCACTTTCGCAGGAATAGGGAGGAAAAGAAAATCGCTCTCTTATAGAAGACCCTCTAGACCAATACGACTCCGACTTATGTAAATTATCAAATCCGACGCCTCCTTTTGTATTGATCCTGCGTAGCAAAGCTGTCTCCTGGTCAACATGCTCATCGACTGCACCCGCTCTGCTTTTCTTACTGCCTTCAGAGACGCCATGGAGTCTATCTGTGCGCGAGGCTCTATCGACAGCCGAAGACCTCTTATCAGCCCTCTGTTCGATAAAAAGATTTCCAGCCAGTCGTCCAAAAAACACACAACTAATAACTCCTCCGGCGATAGACTGTTCCACCAACAAAGCACTCATATTTAGAGTGCGAAGAGTAATGAGTGCGAGATACGAGAATGGAAATACACTCTAAACAGGTCGGCGTACAGGTCCCCAAAGCCCAGCCAAGGCATGAACCAGCTGGAGTCATTCCTTTCCAAGACTGCGAGCAAGCACGAGCAACCAAGAATACTCAAATCCAGATTGTCTCTTTAAGATTCGTAAAAGCAGAAGAGCGTTGTAGAAGAGTTTACAGTAATATTTTCGAAGCAGCTCAAAGCCTACTATGAACTCACAGGACTGTCGGACCTTATCAGGGTCACGCCAAAAGTCATATTTACTGCTGATGATAAAATCTACAAGCAGAGCTGGCTGGATCGCAAACGAATCTACCTCGTCTCCTTCCTCAAGAACTAGCGTAACTCTCATATTGTGTTATCCCGTCAGAACTACGAAACAAGCTACAATCTCATAAAATCTAAAAGGGCTGTCCTCAGGAAGAAGAACCTATCCCGTCATGCCCAAAAACCAACAAAACACATTCGGCCTATCGAATATGTCCCTCAGAATACCAGCAGTCAGATCCAAGTGTCAGCCACCTCCCATGAACTTTCCTCTTCCCATTCAGCGTCTGCGAAGCTAGTCTGTTTGATTCAGCAGTAGCGATTGCCTCTATCTTAAAGTATGCGTTAGAGTATCAGCATGGAACAGCTGCTAGAACACGGAAGCTCGTGGCGTAGTAGCAAACGGGTGAAGTACAGCACGTGCCAGAGAAAAGTGCCGCGGGTTGAATTCAAAATGAGCAAATCTCCTCTGCAACTAGGAGGGGGTATGATAGAGGTAACGATGGGGAGTGCAAATTCGCGGGAGTCACCTAGTGCATACGTGGGGCGTCTGACGGGTTTGCTGCGGAAAAACATGCTACGCTACCCAAACTATATCCAGGTGTTAAAGGATATCATTAATATTTGATTAGAATGTCATCGAGTAAACACTACTTCCCCATCAATGCTATCCTGGATCTATCATTCTTTTACTGTTTTCAAGGCCAACCCTATTTTCATGTGAGGTTGATAGATTTGCAGTCGACTAGTCCTTAAGACGTGCAGGCTAGTCTGACTCACCAGGGTTATAGGGGCATCGGATCCTCTACCTTGCAGAGTGCCCCTTCCTTTTTAGTCTTTTGGATGATGCAGAAGTGGTGGGAGTTGGGATTCTGCCGTTTCGGGAACTCGTACTTGGTCCAGTAGTAGTTCCGGATACGTTCTGCGTCCTCTTCCTCTTTTCGCAGTCTCTCCTCATTATTCTCTATCTTCTCCTTTTCTTGTACTTTCTTTGTTTTCTTTTTCTTGGCATCAATCTTTAAATCATCCTTTTGGGCTGTCATGCTCAGCCGAGCTACTGACTCAACCTCCACATCTTTTCTCTTTCTGCGAAGTCGAGCATTCGACATCCAAAAGGATCTTTTTTACTTCAGACAGCGATCTGTCTCATTAGAGAGTGAGTATTTGCTGGTCAGATCAAAGCTGGACTGGCCGTACCTGGTGATGAAGTTGATCCTCTAGTTACTATCATGGTAGCCGTTGCGCGAATGGGAGCCCTACCGACTGGTTAGGGGCAGTATGGACAGTTCTAATCGCCTCTTTATGATTTATTGAGAGTAATCTTGTTTGGAATTGGGGGTATCGACGCGCGGTCGGAGTCTTTGGGTAAGCTGCAGATCTTTGAAGTATTTGTCCTCGATGAGGTACTTGATTTTGAGTTTGTCGTCAGTGAAGTTGGGCTGGGTTCTACGGAGTCGTTCGATATCTTTTTTGAGCATTGCGCGACTAGCCACTAAAAATTAAAAATAACAAAGCATGCATAATCCGCAACTCTGGGCTTTATCTTTTTCCCCACTATTCACTACAGGTATACATTCGTAATTACTCTTAAAACCAAATATAACAAGCAGCACATCTTTTTCAAACTTTGCGGAAGTAGGGTTGTTGGCTTCCGCTACCGTTGCTGCTGTTCACCCCTGGGCTCAGGTAGCCGTACCTCGTGTTGGGGCTGTTTGTCTTCTGAAGCACAGCCGTTGGACTTGAAATACGCTGTTCCATCCGACCTTTTGGGCTCAGGTAGTTAACAGGTACGGCATTATGAGAAGGAGCCTGCATATTGCCAATGCTGGTTTTCCCCATATAGTTTTGATGAGTCGTAGCAGACACGCGTGCGTAATTCGGGGACTGCGGGGACTGGGAATACTGAGGCTCCTGTTTGAAGCTATTTGTGAGGCCTTGGATGCTTTGGCTCTGATAGAAACCCCCATACTGGCTGTTCTTGGATACCTGCGGTTGTAATTCTTCGGGACTCTTGTAGGATCCATTCTTCTTAGCTCCTGAAATTGAGATCTTCTTATCTGCTACATCTTTGAGCAACTCCTCGATACGATCCTTTCGCTACTTGATGTCAGCAGGATAGTAGCCTTTGGGCGACTGAGACATCTGTATTCCCTGATTGGCCGAAGACCGACTGTTGCCATTCGCTACAGGTTTGCTGTAGAACTGTTGAGCTGAGGAAGTGGGTTCATACTTTTTTACACTATGGTTACTAGTAGACTCTGCTGTTTTGAAGGTCAGATTGGGTGTGATAGTGCCGGTGAGACCAGATTTTTCTTCCTTAATAGATTCGTAAATCAAGTTTCTGTAGTCCTTTGTATTGAGCTTGGTATCATCATATGGAATTTTGAACGGCGTCTGTGCCAGTTTTTCAGAGCCTCGACCTGCAAAGTGCTTAATATAAGGATGCCGTAGCAACTGGTCCGGAGTCAGACGCTTTGTAGGGTTGAAGTGGAGTAATCCTCGGATCAAGTCGACCAAATCTTAGGGGGCTTGGGGGAACCATTACTTGAGGGGTTTGTGCTTGATAGGAGGCAGAGAATCAATCATCTACTTCGAAAGATCACTCTTGATGCTGTCAATGTCTTCAGAATTTGGCTTGCCCGTGAAGGTAAGTATTTTTTCGAGTTGATGGAGAGTGGTGTTGCCTAGGGAATTATGATGGATTTTAATATGTACCTGGAAAGAAGGGTTTTCCTATTGTTATCTCGGCGATGATGCACCCCAGGCTCCACATATCCACGCTCTTCGTGTAGTCGTTGGCACCCAGCAGGATCTCTGGAGCTCGGTACCAACGGGTAGCCACGTACTCAGTCAGCACAGGACAGGCGTGATCCATAGTTTTAGCAACACTCCGAACTAGACCGAAGTCGCAAAACTTGACGAAGCACTCGGAGTTCAAGAGAACATTGGAAGGCTTGAGGTCGCGATGGATGGCATCACCGCTGTGGAGGTAGCGGAGCGCGAGAGCCATCTGGTAGACAATGTATTGCTTATGGATTTCCTAGAGAATGTTTTATCTGTTATTGACAATTGAGGATACCTGATGACATTGTGGAGGTCAGCCTCCATGAACTCGAACACGAGGTATATGTCCTTGTCGTTCTCGGCCCGGAACACCTGATGCAGCTTGACGATGTTTTCGTGCTCAAACTGCTTGAGAAACATGATTTCGCGGTAGGTTCTCTGGGAGTCTGTGGAGTGCTGGAACGCATCGAAGATTTTCTTGAGGGCGATGATCTGGTTGTTCTTGCGGTCGCGTGCCTTGTAGACATGGCCGTAGGCTCCACTGCCAATTTTCTTGACGATCTCATATCTCTTGAGGATGTGTTCTTCTATCTCTTCACTCATCTGTTGGTCTGTGCTGGGTCTTCGAAGTATTTGTTTTTAAATTAATAAACTATCGGCAAGGAAGCCTGGTTCATTAAATAGTCTAGGTTATATGAGCTGGTTAAATTACTATCCGAAATCCCTCGACTATTTTGTAGTATTTGAGACTAGTATTGCTATTTCAGGGTTGGAGGTGTGTTTCTGTTGTAATGTCGGGTGCAATACACTTTATTGGCTATGCCGAGGCTGCAGATATCATTATTTGTGTCATCCCATGAATTCTTGAAGATTAGCATTGCATTAGACTATAGTGTTGGGTGCTTTGACTGCGAATCCAGTATTTCTGCATCACTATAAATTAATTATTAGCTAAGAATTTACGCATAAAAAGGAATATGGGCAACACTCCGTCGCCTCGAGAGTACTAACAAGCCCAGCCCGTCGGCAGAAGGATGCATGCCATCCCCTACACTGACTCCTAACTATGGCTCGCTCTTGCTGAGAATCCCAATGTCCTTTAGAACCCCCACACAGGAGAACAAGTCTAGATGCATAGCACTTAAAATATTAACGATCAAAGCCCACTCCTGGATTCAGTCCTGGACTACTACCATTATCGCCAGAACACCCCCAACTCCAGACTGGTCCGGGTGATGGACTACATAGTCGATTCCAATGCAGGATGCTCTTGTAACCACTCCGGAGTCGGATCCTCTTCAGCCAAATGTGTCGTATATACCGAAAGAATATTTCGACTTAGTTCTCTTTAGCTATCGCCTCAAGAAGGGATGTTTTTCCTGAAGTAGGCAGTCGCAGCACTCATGTAGCTCCAAAATCTCACCCAACAAAATAACAACTTCCAGCTCTCTAATGAAATGATTGGTGTCAATAGCTCAGGTCAAGTCAGAATCTGGCTCAATTAGAATTTCGCTGAGCCCCTACCCAGCCGTTCTGGTTTCTAGATTACAGAGTAGGATCTGGTAGACAAGTTGATCGACATGATCAGTGAGCAGACTGAGTCCCCACACTTCGCAGAACGTTTGGACCCCTATCGTCATAGTTTAGATTATCCCTCTGCGATTAGTGTTGTTAATGCTTTGGAAAACTCGTAACGTATTAAGGTCAACAAAGTGTTCTTGAACCAGGACTAATACGACTCCGAGAAATACAAGCATATCAATGCTGTATATCAACCTCCACAATAAATCATCACTACTATTCAACAGCACTCTGCCCCTCAGCAACAGATATTTGTTTCCAACCCTCCTCCTACCCCTACTTTTGTTGTGTCTCAAGTCGTGGCCTCTCCTGCCTCCTATGTCTCTCCACCACCCGTCAATCTGCCACCCATGCCTCAGCCCCAGCAAGTAGCTACCGTAGTAAGGAGAATTAGTAGGATTGGGTACGCACCCCCTACATTCAATACAAATCAAATTTCGAAGATGTCTTTTGTACCCCCTACCTTCACTGCTAATCAAATTTCCAAAATGTCCTTCTTGCCTCCTGTGTTCACAGCCAACCAAGTCTCTAGGATGTCTTTTGTGCCTCCTATTCAGCAGCAGTTTGTAGTCTCCCAAATGCCATATCAAATCTAAACAGCCACTCAGAAGACCTCTACGACAACTGCTAACACATTTTCCAGATAGATCAACCAAGCAATTACTACTCCTGTTCAACTCTTATCGGTGCCTAGCCTGAGGAATCTGCAAAATCAGCCACCAAAAATGAATTTCCAAAAAGCACAGACTCCATCATTGCAGAGAATAGGGCCACCAGCTGCACAAACACAGCAGATGAGAGTCTCAGGACGGATGCGTGAGAACCAGATCGAGAATGTGGAGAGTATGGTGTTGACAGCACAGCAGAAACAGAGTGGATCATTTATGGGCCTTGACGGGGCGAATGTGTAGTTTGCAGAATCGCAGATTGTAAATGGGCACAGACAAACATGATGGGAAAGTATCGAAGTCTTAACATCTTAATGGTATATTTGTAGTTTTTACTGATTGGAACAAAAGTTTTCCTCAGAGATAAGAGAGTATGGGGATATGGGGGGAAGGATTGAGGGAGTGAATATGTGGAGGAGATGAATGGAGAATGGAGGCCGATATTTTCCGTCCATCTTCAGCTAGAGCTCGGGTGATTCGAAATGAGAACGCCATTGGCTTCAACCCCGAACAGCAGTATAATATACGAGTGGAGCCAAAACTCCATCGTAATCATAATTTATTAATATCAAAATAACAAGCAAATGGGTTCCCAAGAAATCTCCATCAACCGCAAGAAGAAGAATCTCAGAGTCAAAAAGTATCCCCTATCCAATCACCCCAATAACCATGTTCACCCTCCTCAGGCGACTCTTCCGCAAGCAGATGATGAAGCAGGCCAAGACTGCCGAAGCCCAGAAGCCCCTGAAAATCCAGGAAGAAGTTATCCCCGACAAAAAAGGCAGAAGATAAGCAAAGAAGCAGGCCCAGCGCCAGCAGAAGAAGCAGGTCAAGAAGATCATGCGACAGGAGAGGGAATCTAAGATGGATGTCGAAGACGAGTAGTGAGAGTCACTTGTACTGATGATGCGCCAAGGCAGCACATGAGCATTCCGACCCTGCGCTGTCTTTGCGATTCGACTTTATTTGCCCGTTCAGTTATGTGTGTTGAAATGTTTGGGATTCTGATTTTTGGCTTATCCCGGCTATCGTTCAAAAGCAAATTCAGCTTTCAACAATACGGTCTACTATTATAATTTTTCCTATTCTACATACCCCATGGCTTCTGTCGACGAACTACTTCTCGCTCTCAGGCAGAACAACCTCGAGCTGGCCCCGACTCTCTCCAAGCAGGCCCAGACTCTCTCGACCTCTACAACACGTGTAGCCTAGCGCCAGTCCGCCGCCAAGCAGCAACAAGCACTGCGCAAAGCTAATTACGAGACTGTGAGAGATGATATGGACAAGTGGGTGCCAATCATCAAGGTCAATCGAGAGAAAGACCATCTCGACTTCACTCAGAAGCCCGATAATCAACTACGAGTGAACTTCTTCCCGACGAAATCCCACAATCCTATCGCAGACAAAATATAATCCACCCTATCCAAACTCAATCTCCAGAGCGAAAAACAGCTGGCCAACAGTGAAGCCAGAGTTCTTGAACAGATGGATCCTCAAGAAGCAAAGGACAGGCTCAACTAAGTCTACAAGCAGAAGCATCTCGTGTTCTACGAAGAAATGAGACGCAAAAGGGTCGCCAAGATCAAGTCTAAGCTGTTTCACAGAATCAAAAAGCGTCAGCGTGAACGACAATAATTGGAGAAGTTTAAGACTATGGGTGAGGAAGAGAAGCAGGCAGAACTGGACAAAATGATCATGAAGAGAGCTCAGTAGCGCATCAGTCTGCGGCACAAGACCAAAAGCAAGCACATCACGGACATGATGAGATTCGCGAAGGGCGACAAGAATAAGATCCAAGAGTCCGTGAACGAAATGAACAGACTGCGCAGAGAACATCTGGAGAAAATCAACGAGGAAGCCTTCAAGGATATCTCTGAAGAGTACGACGAGGAAAACGTAAGAACTCCATTTCCATGGTCAATAATGTGTATAGTTCAGAGAAGAAGCCTTGGACGACCTCCAGGAGGAAATCAAACTCATCGAGAAGATGCAGCAGGACCCCAAAGTTGCTAGTGCGACAGGCCTCAAGTTCATGGACAAGTCAGTCCTGTCCAAACTTGATGGCGAGAAAAAGACTGCCTACAAACTCATGCAGAAGCTCATCAACGCCGGAGATGAAGAATAAGACATTGAGCTCTCCGAAGAAGATTAGCTGGAGGACAGCATGGATGACGATAAAGAAGAGAGAGCAGAGAGAAAGTTGAAGAGAAAGAGAGAGAAGGATGAGCTGGAGGCCGAAGCGAACAAAAATTAACCTCTGGTGCGCAAAAAATTCATGAAAGACCAGGAAAAAGAAGCTAATGCAAAGCCAATGGATAGCAAAAAGAAGAAGCAGGAATCGATAAAGGAGACACTGCGAAACTACCTGGACACCAATAGAAAGGACAATGAGGGGGAAGCAGCAATCCCCGAGAAGAAGCAGGAGGGTAATGCCATGAATAGCACTGCAGACTTGCTGAAGAATATCGACACCTAGAGACTGAGACAGAAATATGAAACACACAGAGTGGAGAATATCAACTTAGGGGAGTTCATGAGAGAGAACGAAGAGTTGTTCGAAAACTTGGCAGCAGTCGAGAATCGAGAAGAGTTTGAAAAGGAAAAAATAGCTGAGTATGAAGCTATCGACGAGAAGACCCATAAGAAGAAGGAGCCCAAGGGATGGGGATCGTGGACTGGGCCTGGCATCAAGGAGAAAGTGGTGGATGCCAAGAAGGAACTCGCTATGAAGCTGAAGCGGATCGAGGAAATCAAGAAGTACAGGAAGGACGGAGCCAATTCTAATGTGCTCATCCGATAAAATAGAAATAAGCAGGTAAGCAATATATTCTTATGGATGATTTATGGGATGTTTAGTTTGCTGCTGAATACTTGGTCCAAAAACTGCCACACAACTTCAAGTCCAAGGAACAGTACGAGTACGCCACCAGCGAACCCCTGGGTCCAGAGTGGAATTCCATGAGGGATTTCAAGGAGAAGATCGAGCCCAAGATCAGGACAAAGAAGGGCGAGCTTATCCAGCCAGTCATGCTGCCGAAGAAGATCGCCAAACTCCACAACTCCCATTGAATACATGAATTGTCTAACTAGTTTGTGACTAATTTAAGGGTGGATGATTGGTTATAACTCAAGTACTTTGGGCTGATTAAATAATTCTTCATGACAATTGTAACGATCTCTAACAGCCACTCAGTTAATTTGTGATTACCGGTAGCTGCGTGGGTTATCTCTGGGTGTGCAGATGGCGGGTGGGGTGGACAGTCTTAGAGTGTTGGCGAGGATAGGAGACTTAATGTTGGTGTGGGATAGAAAATGGGAGTCCTTGAGGGGGTACAAAAAGATGCAAGCCGCCCTAAAAGAAGTCGGTAATGCCAATGAATTGTACGAGTTTATTGGGAGTATTGTGCTTGCAACCTTATTAATTTGGACATTTCGTGGGCCCTATTTTTTATTCTGGGTTTCCTCAGAAAACATAATCAAATAATACCTAAAAACTAACAAACTTAAACCTCGAAAACACACTCCCTAACACCAACTCCAGAACAAAAACTGTCCTCCTCTTCGACCATATGAGATCTGCTAGCAAAATCAATCACATCCTCAAAAACCTCAAGTCCGCCAATATCACCCGCCATATTTCCAATAGGGTCACCCACGTTTCCAACTATGTCAAGACTGCCTTCAAAACTTCCCACGCTAACCCTATCTCTGACGCCCCACTGCACCATACATTCACTTACAAGCCCACCCTCTACCTCTCTCACCCCTTCTCGCAAATCATCTACAATATCAGTGAGCCTCTCTCCAAACTCAACTACACTACCGAAAAAATATTCTTCGATGATGGAGGCCACGTCACCCTCAACTGGGCTCCCTGCACCAGGACTCACAAACACCACAATACAGTCGTCGTCTAGGAGTATGAGCCTCCTAGCGATGCCCCTCTGTTCTTCGTCATGCATGGGCTCACTGGCGGTTCCGATCAGAATTACGTTAAGGTCCTTGTGAACGAGGCGCGTGCCCAGGGCTTTAGAACGGTTTGCATGAATTCGCGCGGAATAGGCATCGACATGACAAGTCCCAAGCCTTTCACTGCACTGGACTTCGAATAGCTCTAGAAGTGTTTGGACATAATCGAAGAACGTCACCCTAATCGTCCTATCTATATGGTCGGAACAAGTTTTGGGGCTAACTACCTTGTACGCTATCTAATAAACCACTCTAGAAAGAGCGTAAAAGGTTTAGTGGCTCTGGCTGCCCCATTCGATGTTCCGACCGTTGTAAGAAACATGGGCCCTGTCTATCAGAAGTTCTTCGTGAAGCGGTACATCGAAGAGACAGTCAAAAGACACCCGCAGATGCAGTACTGGTCAGACATCGGTCTGGTCAACATGGAGGAGCTGTACAAATCGACGAGCCTCTACGAATTCCACTCCAGGATCAGTGCTAAAATAGTGGGATTACCCAATGCCGATGCTCTCTTCCAACGGTACACCATCGGCAACGAAATCCAGAATTTGTCAGTGCCCACGCTGATAATGAACTCTAAAGACGACCCGATCGTGAGCAGCCTCGGAATCCCATACGATGCCATAAAAAACAACCCGAACATCTCTTTCCACGAAACCTAGACCGGAGGCCACGTGTGTTGGTACGAGGGGATCGTGCCCCGACGATGGTACCCGAAACCGACAGTCCACTTCTTCCGGAAACTGTTCGAGAAAGAAGAGCAATGAAGTTAGAGAGTGATAGGGGTTATACATTTCTAGTAATATTATTAACTTTTCCGGCTGGACATAATCGCACTCTGACAATTGGTAATCCCACATTTATTTATACGACGATGTAGTGTCGATTAATCGAATATAACCTATTATTCTTTATTCCAGATTAACGGGAGGATAAGTCACTGTTGCTAGTTGCTATCGTTATCCATATTACTATCTATATTCTATATTAATACCCCTCCCTTAATTCATTTCCGACCTCCTTTCAGTACTCGGTTTAGCTTCTACTATATGTCCAGATCCAGCTTCATCTTCTACTTCAGCGATCGCAGGTCCAGTCCCCGCTTCCCTGACTCCTCCATCTCTGATTCTCCCATCACTGACTACTCATGAGGGTGCCTGCTTTTCCTTATCGTTAGCTTCTGGTTCTAGATTGACTGTTCTAATCTCTCCAACTACTAGAGCTAATCCCTCTCATCCAATGTCGTGTCCAGCTTTACGCTCTAGTTCCGTAGAATATTCTCCGTGAAGACCACCCCGAAATGGTTTCGTCGTATCCAGGGTGCCTCGGGTTTATCTTAAACATAGACAGGCTGTGAAAGATATATAATGATGGGTAATGATGAAGGGATTACTGTTAGTTTGTCAAGCATCTCGATAGCCCTGCGGACGGGGTAGAGCTCGCAACAAACTTAGTGGAACATTCCGAACATGAGTTTGGCCTTGATCAGAACCTGCTTACCTGCGACTACCTCGCTAATCTAGAATCGATTAGGAAGGGGCTCATTTCTTTTGGAGAGGAGTAGAGAAACAGTCGGCGGTGTAGCTGGGGTAGATCTTTCCAGCATGACCAGGAGGTTGCCTAAGAGTTCCTTCTCAGATGTCTCGCTACAACTCGGTATCAATTCATTTCTGAGAAGCGCGTAAGCCTTCTTAAGTTATTTAAGGCCCAGGAGAGCCAGAAAGAGATTAAAGTTGATCTTGAACAGTGAAAGATTGAGGTATTCTTCCGAGACCTCGGATTTGATTTCGCTTTTATTGCGTTTCGAACAGCTTTAGAATAGCTGCCGCGACAGTTCAAACGAAGAACTCGCATCCGAATACTTCCCGAGTAGGAAGGCAGCACAGCCGATCATGAACATACAGTCGATCAGTTTGAACACTTCTCCTTTCGACTCTTCCTCCATCGCCTCGTTCAACTTCCTCACATAGCTGTTAATCTTGTTGCTTGATTCTCTGTTCACGATCCCGCACAGCAAGTTGAGCCCACAAATATCAACTTTGCCGATGTAGTTTCGGAAGGTAGGGCTGATGCCATTGAACTGGGTGGCTGTGTTCAGGTTTTTCCTGAAGAGTTTGGTTGCCATCAGGATATCGGCTCTGGCTTCGTCTAGCATCCCAAGCCGAACCTCGCATTTGGCTTTCATCAGACATATCTCTCCCCAATAGTTTTGGATTTTCTAATTGCTGTTGTTGAGCTCGCCTCCTTCCTCAATTTCGGAATAAGTCTTCAGGGCGTCGCTATAGCTCTTACTCTAATACAGCAGATCTCCAATCCATTTGTGGATGCTCACATCCCGATTCTGAAGCTCCATATAGATGTGCAGATCACCAAAAGCCTTATCAGTGTCTCCAATCAGGAACAAACATTTGGCTCTTTCCACGTAGGACTCAGAATGTTGTTTGTCAAGACTCGTGCATATCGAGAACTAGTTGATTGCCTTCAGTAGTTCCCTATTGGATGCGTAAGTTAGTCCTCGCAAGTAAAAGTATTTGGGGATGTTGTCTTCAGCCTTCTAGATGCATCGGTTGATATCCTCGAGTGCTGAGAGCCAGTCTTTGAAAAACATGTTGATGACAGCGCGGTGGTAAAGCAGGTTGGAGTTAGAGTCGTTGATTAGATTACCATTATTGAGTTCTTCAATAGCTTTTATAGCTCCTGATTGCTTGCGTTTCTAAACTTCCTAGAGACTGGAACAGTATCCTTATCGTGCCTCACGGACATATGTCACGGCGATATAGATGTAAGGCTCTACTTTGTTCGGAAAAATCTTTTTGGCCTGCTGGAAAAACTCTAAGCCCTCACTATACTTGTTTTTCTCGACAAGAAGAACTCCCTCACACAGCGCCAAGTTGAACTTGCTTATGTCATCGACTTCCGAGCTCTGCAGCTGGCCATATTAGTTGGCAGCCTCCTTGTGCAAGCCCAAACAGAAGTACCCGTAAGCACGAAACATGTGGAATAAAGGTTTCAGGAAGGAGTCTAGCTCATCTTTCTCGTTGAGCATCGTGTCGTAGACAGCTATAGCCTCGCTGAATTTACGCTTCATAAGCAGGATAGCGCCTTCATTAAAGAGTCTTAGTTTCTAAATTACCTTTGGATCCACATCCAGATGCTTAGCTCGACAGAGAGTATAATAAGCCTCATAGTAATCGCGAGCTTACATTTTTGTTTTAGCAAGCTCGTAGAGTGCCTTACTAACCGCCCTTCGAGAGTTGTTATATTTAAGGGCTTGTTAGAAGGTAAGGGTGGCTTCGACTAGCCGCTCGGGCTTTTGCTTATAAATGAGACCTTTGAAACAGAGAGCCTCACTATTCATGGGTTCTACAGATAGGAGTTGGTCAACGTCCTCGAGACACTTATCGTACATCTCTTGTTAATACTAAAGAGTTACTTTCTTCATGAGGACGACAGTGGAAGTTGGAGATTCAAGAATTGAGCCCTTTGTATATGCCTCTAGAGCTTCTTTGATCTCTCCGGACAGGCGTAGACAGTCTCCTTTGGCTAGGTAAGCGAGAGGTTTCTGGGGTTCAAGAGAAATTGCGATGGTGAGATCCTTTTTGGCTCTTTAGAATTTCCTGAGTTTGGCAAGTAGTTTGCCCCGATAAACATAACTTTCATAATGCCTTGGGTACTAGATAAGTGCTCTATTCAGAACCTAAAGAGCTTACTCTGTTCTGCCCATTTTCTTTAAGCTAATAGCAAGCCACAGGAAACTATTGTTTCTGTAGTTCTGTGGGGTGTTATCAGGATTCGTGTCGCTGCCTATCTTATCCTTGCTGTTGCTGTTGCTGTTACTATTGCTGTTGCTGTGGCTATGTGGGTGATAGAGGTTTTATCGATGGTAATTTCTATGAGTGCCGTGCTGAATGATGGCTTCGAAATTCTTCACGGCCTGAGTCATCTTGTTAAGGCTTAAGTACTCGATGGCCCGATTATAAACGGTCTCCTCATCGATGATTTGGGGCTTATTGCTGAGGAGGAGGGATTCTACGGAGTTACCATACTCGTCGATGGGAGTAGTTTTGAGGGGGTGACTATTTTTGTTGGTGCTAAACTTGTAGTTGTATGCATGTGAGAATAATCTTACCTGGCCAGCAGGCAGCTCCTCTTCAGTTCGGTGGAGACGCCAAGTGAGTTTCCGAGGCCTACAGATATTTTCCTCTTCTTGATGATATTCGTTTCTGAAGGGTTCAAACTGTTCTTCTCGGTGTAGAAACGTTAGTGCTTGATCCTGCCGACACTGTTGTGGGCGCTGCGTCCTTCCTTCTCTTTGCTGGTACTATTATTTTGGCTATAGTTGCGAGAATCGCCTCCCACTTGGCTCAGGTTATGCCTCTTCTAACAGCTACTTTTTTTACGCATGAGCACAACTGGTGTTCTCTTGAATAGTGTATCGATGGCATGATTAGACGTGGGTTTGAGCTGCTGCTTCAGTGCAGCCTTGAGCTAAGTGGTGACTCCAGTACTGAGATCAGCCCTCCGTCGCATTTCTCTACTATGTGAGTGCTCGATAGTACTGGCTATAATTTTTTTAGCTTCAACCACAGCTTTGGTCTGCCTGTTGCTGGAGTTATGTCCTAAAGCCAGAGGCGTGCGGGTGGCAGAGTTGAGGTAGGGTGTAGGTTTGCGAGACATGTATGTTTGTCCTACTCGATATTTTGTTTATTTTTTATAGTTAGATGAATGTGTAGTCGGGATATGGCTTTCTTTTATTGTTAATCGTTTGATTTTTTGACTTGTTTCGTGGATGGGTATTTACTCCATAATAATCAGTGCTTACTGGCTTAGAATCTGGTCCTCCAACATTCTGTTTCCGATAACCTTTTGTTCTGATTGAGCATAAGCAGTCCTGGGGGATTCCGAAGTCTGTTGCAGCCACAAATCTTGTAGCCTTGTCAATTCGCGATAAAAAATGCCTCTACTTTCATGATAATAATTATTATCGACTAGCCTTTCTCTCATGAAAAACCCAAAGGTATTCCTATGCTTGCCTTTCCTTATCGCCCTCATTTCTGCTTTTGGGGTCATATCTTCACCTGGTCTTATTTCCGTCGAGTATGGTTATTCAGGCACTCCCACGTCCTTCATCCTCCCTTTCAAACTCGAGCACTCCATGTCGCCCACTGATTATCTCAGCATCACATGGCCCGAACGTCTCCATAGCTCCTCTGATAAAACTACCGTCAAGATTTCGTTCGAGACCCAAGATGGATACCTCATCAAAAGCGATATCCCTGCTATCGCCAACTCTATCACATCTGACTCCACCTACTATTTCTGCATCGGTATGCAGATCTAAAATGCTACTTGGTTTCGAATCAAAATTCATCCCTCGCCAGCCCCATATGTTCTCACTCTGGTTTCCGGACTCGTAAAGATGCAGACAGTCAGCCACTACGAATCTGGTTTTATCACCTACGATCGTAATATGGCTTATGGCTATTTTTACACCCAGACGCCAGCCTCTTTACCGTCATTAATGTCTGCGAGTCTGACTACTGCTGACACCACAAACAGAATTGCATCTGCTATCTATTATGCCTCACTGAGTGTCACGCCGACTATTTCAAGTTCAGACGGCGGAAACTTTACAGTTTCTATGTTTTACGACCCCTCGATCCATCTAACAGGGTCTGCCTACGTCAATGACTTCAGGTTCATCGGTAAATGCTTTTCAACTGCTACCGTTCTTCACTATTGTAATATCGATAAAGAACTTCATACGATCACTTTTTCCGTGCCCACAGTTGTCGCTAATTCACCAATCATTCTGACAGTGCAAATCTAGAATCCTATCTATGAGTCTATTCGTGGACTGACTGCCTACTGGGTAAACTTCAAAACAGGGCTACTGCAGGAACGTGGCTCAAACAACTTAGTGTTCGGGGTTGACCCGATCGTCATAAATGATTTAGCCGGGGATCGTCTCAGATTCTTGTGGGGGGTCCAGAAAAACTTCACTGATAGCAATACCAACACTGCGAATGGTTCTATTTTTGCTATCTACTCAGGAAGTATTTCCTCAAGGCTCGGTCCTCTGAACTCCATCAATATCGGTTTTTCCCTGAGCAAAAGCTCCCCGATCTAGAGTCTCTTCGAAGTATCTATCAACCTTCAAGCAGCTGGAGTCCTCGAAGGTAGCATCGTGCATAACCTGCCTGCCTATTCTAACAAATAAGTATTCTGCTCTTATGCCGCCCCCAACCTCATCTGTAAGAACGTGGGAGCTTTTCTCAATGTCTTTAGCAGCTACCGCTACTTTGTTTCCCTTAAGGCTTACTACCAAGTGACATCTTCTGCACTAACTAACTTTGGAGATGTTACGATAAAATCAATTGTATATCGTGAGGATAGAACCACCCTCATAAATGGAGTTAGACTTTACTTACCACTGGTAACAACAGATTCCATACCAGTTATCCAGAACAGTTAGTATCTGGACAGTACGGGATTACATTCAGGTTCATACTCCGTCCGTAACACTCAAATCGTGTCCTACAATGACGACCTATCTCTTTCATCGACAGGAGTCGCTGTCAAGTCTTTCATGAGCTCAACAGCATCAAACAGCTCAGTCACTGCAGGTATTATTCCCAACCTGAGTACTAACTTCTCATCGCAACAGCTTCTCTTCTTTCTCAACGTACCCACAGCCAAGTACACCTTTTCTAATGGGAACAACTTCTATGAGATGAGAGTGCTTTACAATAATAAGGTCATTGGGTTCGAAACAGGCACAGAAGGAAGAGGTCTGGACTTCGTAGGGTATAACTCCCTGGGAGCCAACTGGACTATCACTTCTTCCCCTGGCTATAATACCAACCGTGTGGTGTGCCAAAAGTACAATGATAACATCACAGGGGTCCAAAAAATGAACAAGCAAATTCAACATTCACTTTACGGTATGTTCCGATTCTAATGTGGAAAACCGACTGACACTACATTTACTGATGGTAGCATCAACTGTACACTGGGAAACTGTATCAGCCAATGTAATCTGTTCCAAGGGATCTTCAATGCCCCGACAGAGGGACAAGCTGGTGTCTTTTCGATGCGTCGAGTTAAATTTGGATCCAATAGTTTCCATAGTCAGATCTATGTCGACTCAAATCTTTTGGACTTCATAATTCTGTTTGTCCACGGAGGCACGCTCGTAAGTGCTTCTCTGATTAATGCCTACACCATTTAGCCTTTAAAGATGCAGAACATAAAAGCTTCATATGTCAACTTCTATGATGACGGCGTTACTTACAACAAAGGAGTCAGAATACCAACTATGGTAAGGATTGCAGGGGGTGTTCTTCTCAACGAGTCTAGAGGAGCAGATGCGATTGCAGTATTCTTCGATGAGTACACCGATAGCACTAATTTTTTGAACGATAAAACTCAGAGTTACAATATCGGCTGCTCTTCGGGGGACTGTAATTATTATCCGAATACAGGTGTAAGGGTGGTCCAAGATAACTGGCTATCAAGTAGGTTCGTAGTTTTCAGAAACCTGCCTACTCTAATTAATGAATTTTCGCTCCTTGTGCCTGTTGTGCATGAGAAACTCAAGCCTCTGCCAACTGCCATGACAATCTGCTTTATGGTAAGTGATTATACTGTGGAGTAGGTCAGTGGTCTCCTTCGTGTAGTTTCAGCCTATCGGATCTATGGTTCTGGAACCCAACCACAGATTTTACAGTCGATCCCAACTATTGGCTCTCTGGGCGTAATTACTGCAAGCCCTACAGCTCTCAACATCGACTTCAACGCTACCAGCTGGACTCACTCCACTTACCTCCCGAGCATCAACTATGGTATGGACCTCAACTCTGCTATCACTGGAGCAGCACTGAGCAACTCAACACTACTCTCAAACACCACTCCTCTAAATCTATCGACTATTGATAAACAATATGGAGGAGGCTTGACTATAACTTCCTTTAACTATGACATATTCAGACTCGCCAGTGTTAATTTCAAGCAATACACGTCCTCTGTTCCTTGCACTAGTTTCAGCTACGTCTATAATGAGATTGAGTCGGGTAAGAATCTAGAAAGAACAGGAAAACCAGTGTATACTGTGTTTTGTGCAGTGGATTCCGCCATGGATTTCAACAGCGTAGTATCTGACATCGTGCTTACCAATCTGGTCATGCCCACTGCTTTCAGGAAGGGGTTCCCTTTGAGTACAGTTCTGGCATATGGTATTTCGATGCCGTCTGGTTTGTTGGTCGGGTACAAGCTGGAAACCGGGACAACAAACTACCAATAGTTGTGCACGGCATTCCATTCATCACTGTTTTACCCTATGTCTCAGGGAAAACAAAGATCTACCTTCAACATTTCCCTTTCTTCAATGCTGACTCTCGAGGCTAATTACAAATCCTATACTTCCTTCCAGGTGGAACTGACTTTCCCTTCGACCATCGTAACATCTAGTTCTGTTCTGAGTCTCCTCACCACTTGCGACTCCAGAATCCCAGAGCTGACGTGCAGTATTGCCCCTTTAACTTTCCCATCATACATATTGACCTTCTCTCTTCGAGCAAACATGGCTGGTCCTATCGAAATCAACACAATATCCTTTGATGTTTTTGGAGTGAGTAGTGCTAATTTCACTTCATCGATCTCCAACTTCAATATTAAGGTGCTGCTTCCACAGTCTCGATCGGGAGTCACTTTCCCACAGTTATACGGCGATGTGTTTGCTACTGGCTATATAACCAACTATGCCGCCTGTGACGGTGTGTTCCGAGTATCTGCGTCGAGTTACAGTCCTTTCATGAAAATCAACTCTTTGAAGCTCTAGACACCATCGAAATCAGTAAAAGGTGAGTGGGGCTTCGAGATGGGGTTCATCTTCCGTGATGCATTTTATGCCAGCAGCCAAGTAGAGATCGAACTTGGATTCCTCACTGGAGCAAATACCGTATGGAGAGCCAGAAATAATCTTCATTGTGAAGTTTGGGATAACTGGAACCCCTATACTAACTCTATAACCAGTATGGTAAAGGACCTGTCCATCCTGTGGAAGACAGTTGATTTGACTGCCTATCCCACCATTAAGCTTACTCCTAAAGTAGAGATCCCTTCTCCTACTATCTATAGTTTTGAGCTTATCTGCAAAGGTGGGGCTATGCCCGATAATCTCAGTACGGCAGGGGTCAATGCATATTGGAAAGACAGTGGTCTAGTGATCCAAAGCACACCGACTCCTCTAGTTCTTCCTTTGATGCTTCCTGCAGTTTCCTCATCATCAGCATTGACGCTTCTCTATAAGAGATTCAATAACCAGGGTCTCACAGCTTTTTATACTTTCAAGTATATACTCGATACTCCTCTTGATACTAATGCTCGTATATATATTGAATACCCTTACCACACTACCCTTCGGTCTTCTTCGCTGGAGTGTTACACACGCATCATCGAAAACCCTGCAACTAATGATATCAACGCAAACTTGGCATACTGTGGTCTTTTCGCACATAACCGTATCGAACTCTGGTTTAACCTCAACCTTACTGCAGGGACCACAGTCTTTATTGATGTCTTTGGAGTCCCCCAGCCTCTCGTCTCTGACCTTAACGCCAATTCTATGGTTAGTTTCAGCACCGATCCCAATAATACTATATCTGATGGAGTCTATTCCTACGGAGAAGTTTTAGACTCAGTAACATTGACAGCCCCCGCCCTCCTTTCGATTGATTCAGTGATAGTAACACCCGTCTACCTGCAGACTCTCCACAACATCTCAGTTACATTAGTTTCTCAACTAAACATGTTCGCTGCAAATCGTTCAATCTATCTGGAACTACCCGCAGGATATGCAGCATGGAACAGAAGAGGCACCACGCTTTCTAATTCTACACAATGCAACTTCACCAGTCTTGTAACTAGCACCTCAACAAACAGAGCCCAAGCATGCACCTTTATCGCAAGATCAGTTCTAAGGATCGACATCCTAGCTCACCCGCATGTTGCTTTCGAAAAATATAATCTTCAGCTCTTTGGTATGTACTCGCCAGTAGACTTATCCATGTAGTACCAACACTCCCTTGTGTTTGGTATTTTCTTAGCCACAGACTCCACCTAAACTGTCAGAAGCCACTATAGCTTTATATCATCTTCTCGGCAGGTCGCCATTACCGCACCCAACTCCACTTTATTCGGGATTGATTGGTTCGACAACTACAACCAAGTGTCGCTTGTTGAAACTTCCAGACCCCTCGTCATCAGTCTTGGGTATTTCAGCTCGTTGGTCTAAGTCAGACCTACCAACTACCCCACAGTTTTCAACACCAACATTCGTTTTACTGAAAGCAACATATCACTGAGCCCTATGAGTATTTTATCGAAGAAGCCTAATGGCTCGGTGGTTGTTGTCAGCCAATATACAGCAGAACTCGCTCTCTCAGGCAGCAAGTATATGATGGCAGCTAGTGTTGTGCCAGGATCCTCGACAATCACAAAAGACTTCCAGAAAATTGATGATGCCACCAATCTTCGATATGGGTATGTCCCGCCTCTGAATGTGGTTGTGTCAAGTGCCCAGTGTTCTCTCAAAACTGAGTACATATCCTACACGCTGCCTCTCGGAGGGTCCACTCTGCCCATCGTCATCGACGCTTCCAAATGCATTCCCATCAATAACATCAGCATCGCTCTCCAGTTCTCTCGTGCTACATCCGAGCTGACGGTATCGACTGACTTGAGCAATACATTGCTAACCAGTACAAATACGGTTGATGGCAAATACTACTTGGTCGTCAGACACTACCTCGGAACTCTTTTGCCGACAGATATCGTAACTGTCAGCTTTATAATCAGTGGTTCAGAAGCAATTTACTATGCTCCCATTCCCAATATCGCTCTCAATATAATAGACCCTTCTACTATCAATACACCTACAGCCAATTCTATTTTGGGTCAACCCACTCTTATCAACTCTCCTTCAGTTAATTTTAGTCTGCAATGCAGTTCCCCCTCTGCGATATATTGGGCTTTGGGACTCGTACCCACAGTGATCTGGATGACCGCTTTGGATATGCAAGCCTCAATCCTTGCTTCGAACCGTGGTGGTCTCTTAAGCAACTATTCTCTGCCTTATGATGCTTCGCAGCGTATTTTTGGGGTGACCTACTCCACTATTTCCAATGAAGTGGTCCAAGTCGAGATCAATAATTTGAAGTCGAACTCTTTCTACCAATTCAAGTACTACTGCGTGAACCAACTGGGCAGAACGAGCGAGGGCCAGTCTACTAACTTCACTTCCTTCAATAACCAAGCCAGCCTCACACAGATATTGTTGACATTCAGCACTGCTCTCACCTACTCCCAAATCAATAATCTAGTGTGTTCGTTGTCCAAAACCGCATTGATACCCTATTACCGTCTAATTACTTCCTCGATTTCAACGTGTTAGACTCAACCTACGGTCTTCTACAAAGACCCCTCCAGTGTTCTAGTCGAGAAGCCTGACGAATTCGGGAACTACGTGTACAGACTCTACGCCCAGCCAGACTATACCGTTCTAAATGACCAGACAAGTGAGAAGATTCGATTGGCTCTAGCTGATCCATTCTTTACATCCAAACTTATATCTAGTACTATTGGTGGAACCACGCTGCCTCGTCTCTTACAAGTGCAAAAGTATCTTTTTCCAATATTATATCCTCCTTCTCAATATCTTTCTAGACAATAACTATTCAATACCCAGATTCCCAGCCTGAGGATTGTCGAGACTACCTCAGACCATGACTCGGTGGAAGTCACTGCCACCATCAGCAATATGAATGGTTATGTCATAATGGCTATCCTGAAAGGCACTTTCAATCCCCTGCTGCTTAGTCTGCCATCACCTGCCAATATCAAACAAGGGTATCCATTTTATCATCCAACATTATCTTGCTAACTTACACTGATGCATAGGACTCTGAGCCAATCCCAAAACTTCGACGCTGTTCAGATGGTTTTCACCTACCAGAATATTCCTAATAAGATTTCGTTCAACAATCTAGAGAAGAAGCGCAGCTATGTGCTTTGCTACTTCGCCAGTGAGGATAACCCTGCGTACTCCGCAATTTCTTCGAACGTAGTCTGCACCAACGCCACTACCGAAGATCTTTATACGATCGTGGTGGATGCTGCCCCTCTGACACATACGATAACGGTGCTTACAATAATCCTGCTCGGGTTGCTGTTTATCTGAAGATATCAGTAAGAATTCTGCTCAGAACTTATTTGATAAGTTAATTTTTTTCATAATCGACCCCTATTCGATTCTTTCAAGTGGATCATTGGATATGGTTTTTACTCAATTACTCGTATTAATCATTAATCATTCTGAGGATAAGAGTTTCCTACATCTATTGGCTATTTGGTCTGCCTGCAGTTTCAGATCGTCACTTTTTGAGTACTTTTGCAGGTTTCCAATCAGGTTTAGAGATATCATCTTGGAGCAACCAGATACATCCCTGCCTATCATATCGAAAGTACCCATGGCCTCTTTTCTTTGGTTCCCGTCCAGCGTCCTTTTGACTAGTTCTTTGAGCAAGTAGACGTTCTACAACACCTTCAAACCGACGACAGGTTAGTTTGCGATCACCTTAGAAAGCGTTATAAGATGTTTGGGTTCCTATGAGTAATTGATAAGATAATTGATGATTCCGAGTGAGTTGGGAATGCTTGTGAACAGCTCCCTCTTGAGAAAATCTGATGATTCTGACTGCGAAACCCTGGATTAAGAGAACTTCTAGGAATAGCATGCTTTAACATAGCCGTCGAAGATCGCACTATATAGTTCTAGGAATCGCTTGTCTGTCAGTATTTCCTTGTGCTTTTGGGTATTTTCAGCGAGGATACTCGAGAGATACTCGATGACATTGCTATATACTCGTGCCTCCTTTTCCTGGCTAAAGGGGTCGGGGGATTCCAGAGACCGATGGATTTCGACCATGTTATCGAGACATGCCTTGATTCTGGTTACATAATCGTTAGTGACTTGAGAGTTGTAGATTCCGTTGCGGTACAGGTACATCTGGACCTCATAGACCGACTTGACGTAAGCATTGACGTTATTGCTGTTGGCAGGATCATTAGACAGCGACATGTATTTGACTTCTTCGTATCTAGGGAATAAACGCCCATCGATTCAAAAAATAGGAGTGTTAAGCCATTGGTTGGATTTTACTTGTTGATGGAATCATGTGTACATTTCGCATAAGAATAGCTTCAGCTCCTCTTGGAACAGCAGCGAATGGCCTGGCACCGTCACTAGTAATACGAGCAATGCTCCTGCAAACACTAGGGCTCTCAGGAAAGGGTGGCCCCGCTGTTTGGAGTACTTCATCATTGCACGGTATAACTTGGCCAGAGGACGAGTCTTTTTGGGCGCCAAGTTCAGATCCTGTTGAAAAGGAGTAGTGGGAGGAAGAGGATCGTGTTTGAAGATATTATTTTTATTAGGGTCCTGCCTTTTGGAGAAGTGGAAGACTGGCTTGGATGCCAATGTGCCGAAGAGTCTGCGAATCGGGAAGCATGGTGTGAGGGATAAGGCTCTGATCATTGCGAATATTTAGTTTAATTATGGCTGAGTAAATTTACCATTACCGAAGCAAGGTAGTAAACTTTCCAAACATTAGCTTCTCGAAGTAGCAGTGTTATGCCAGTAATTGTTGGGAAGCCTTATTCAATCTACTCTGAGACATTCTAGATACCATTAACTTAGACGCCCTCAGGCTTGATTACTGGCTTTTAGAACCTTTACGGGTCCTTCTAAGCCTCACTCATTTTCTATAATCTACTGTGTTCCAAACAAATAAAAACACGAGACATGCAAAACGGTGTTCCCTCCCAATTCCCCTTCAACCAGACGCAACTTCCGGTCCAATCAACCTTCCCGAATTACATCGCCGGACTCAACAACCAGGTGCAAGGTTCCAACAACGTAGTCATCGGAGACGGCAACATCGTGATGGGCTAGGGCAACGTTGTGTGCTCAGAAGGAGACTTCAAACGGGGGCCCAACTGGCCGTTCGACGAAGAAGATGAGTTCTTCAGCAAACCCTGACACAGATTACTAGTTCTGACGCCTTTTATCTGTTGGATGGAGAAGTCCACTTATCATTTTTTAGGTTAGTACTCATAATTTGGGTGGGTGTTTCGAGAGTATTTAAACAAAATAATAGAGTTTGCAAAGGGTTCCCTTGATGCACAAAAAATAAGTGACTATTCCCTTTGTCTTCGGCTCGATTGCCTTCCCTCTCGCCAAGAAGAGCGAGGACAGGACCCACAAGTGGATATGCTATGTGCGTGGCGTCAACAATGAGGATCTCTCCTGGCTCATCAGCAAAGTCGTATTCCACCTCCATATCTCCTGCGGCAAGCCTGTCCGAGAAGTTGACACCTACCCCTTCGAGATCCAGCAGTTCGGATGGGGAGAGTTCGAGATCATGATCGACATCCACTTTAAGCTCCCTAACCCGCCCTATCCTTCGGTGCGACTCCTCCATAACCTCAAAGTACGACCTTGACTCAATCTCCACCAATTACTTAGTTGCACCATACCCACCCCACAAGCTCACTAGTAACCAAAAAGCCTTTATGTTCGGAAGCATATGACGAATTCGTGTTCCCGAACCCTGGAGTAATCAATATAATCCATCATCCGCTGTGATTTTGTAGTAAACCCTTATGAAATTGCTCGAGTCGAGGCCCCAACCTATGTAGATAGAATCTATAGAAGATGATACGCAACCTGAACCAGAGTAAACCTTCAGTCCAGATACTTCGCTGAAGAGCATATCGAGTTACTCGCGCTACTTCATTAAATTTGAGCCAGCTGAGCACAAGTCTCGACTGGAAGATGCCATCAGGTTCATAAATAGCTAGATAAACTCCCTGAGCGAGAGATCTACTGTTCTTGATGGGGAAGTACACAGACTATGTGATGAACTGATCAATAAAAACCCCATATGAGCAAAATACAAATCAGCAAAGAGCGCAGACCCGAGCGGAAGAGTATGCACATCGTGATTGGGATAGATGGAGAAGAATGTAGAGCAATCTGTTTTGTGGTCAGGGCGTATGCATGAAGGGATATTGTAGTTGTACTGTTCAAAACGCTATTCAGTTTAAATATCGGGAATGGTTGATTCAACGAGCAAAAATGCAATGAAGTTCCACTATTTAGAGCTAACGTATTGAGGGTGTAGGGATCAGACATATGAAGTGATAGTCCAGATGTTGATGAAGAACCCTATGATCCAGAAGTGGGTCATGTACTTGCAGATTAGTGACACCCACACGCTTTCGCTCGCCTGGTACTTGAACACGTTGAAAAGTATCATAGGGATCATGACCAGGAACCAGTTCACGAGGCAGTATGCCCAGCATCGGAACATCACTACGTTCAGTACTGAGATCACCATCACCCAGAACAGCTGTGTCAAGAACTCCTCGTACATGATGATGAACTTCTCAATAGCACCTTCGGGGACAGCAGGCTCGGCGACGGCGGGTGTAGGTCTAATCACGGAGTTATTGTCTACAAGTTATGATTGATGATGGTACTGATGTTGTCTCCGGTGCCTCCGTTATTCTGACTTTCGGAGGAAGGATTAGGAGCGTAGCGGTCAGGCATGAGGACATACTTGGCCTTGATGAACTTGAGGATGGCCCAGATGAAACCAAACAACATGACAAAGAGGACAAAGAAGACGGAGCCTCGACTGGAGTTGTAGAGAACTGTGTTGTCATCCATAGGGGTAGAGTGTGAGGGGGGGTTGAGTATTGGAGATTTGAAAATAATAATAAAATAACAAAAAACTAAATAAAGAATAGACTTTGCGGAACTGCCGCATTGTAATACTGAGTTATGCATCTCTTATTATGTATCTCACTCTCCTTACTTTCTTTATCATTTCTTTTCTGAAAATGCTCTATTGATACCTAGAACAGTGCGATGTTGGTTTGTCACTCAGTCCTCGTAGCATGCGACGTCGTCCTACTTCAGCTTTAGCATTTCGAACTCCTACAGACTCTGTAATATTACTGTCTCGCTTTTTTTATCTCTAGACTTCAGCTTTCCTTTCACTCCTCGATGCTAACCCCGTACTACGATCACCAGCTCCTCCAGCTTGGGTATCACTGTCTGCACGTCCTTCTCTGTAATGTTTTAGACCAGAATCCTCTTTGTGCCCTCGATGATTTGACACTAGAAAGTTGTCTCGCTTGTGCAGTCAAGGACCTTCATCTTCTTTAGGTAGTGCACCGATTTCTTGTCAGTGTTCTTGACGTAGATGCCAGGGATGACCCACTTCAGGCGCCGTGCTTTCTTCTACTTCTTCTCCTCCTCCTACTTTACTATGTTTTTCTACTACGCCCCATACTCTTAAGCCTCCTCCATGACTCTTACATCTGACCTGTTCACTTTGACTTTCTGTTACGATATCTCCAGCTCCACAAGTAGAGTTTAACTATCTTTTTATGACTGTAGAATCCTTCCAGTCAGTTCTTTATGTGGTCCATTTATGATCTCAAGTCTATTTCCTACTCTGAACATTTTCTCATATTCCTTTTGCTGTTTTGATAGACCTTCTGGATCTGCTCCCAAGCCTAAACCTTTGGGTCTGGACTTTAAAACTATAGGCTGTATGAGTTGTCCTCTATTAGTCTTGCCAATGCCTCGTTCTTGAGTGAAACCCATGGCCTGGATCATCTGGAGACCAAAGTCTGCCACGGGAGTCTTCTCATAGGTCTAAATATCAACATCATCTGCTTGGGGCTGCTTGACCCTCTCGCTTCTAGGCATGTCGTCTGTCATATTTTCTTAGGCTTATGTATTATAGGGCGATATCTTTTTAAAACTCAACCAAAGAGCAGTTCAGATTTTTATACACTTAATGCAGTTGGTAGCAGTTGAAGGAGTACTACTGTCTGTATAAAACGAAGCACATGGATCATTAGGGTGACACGAGGAGGACGCCATCGCCTCTGACGTACATCAGGTTGTATTATTTTTAGGGTTCTTGGACGCGCGTGACGAAAGGGTGAGACAGCATGAGGTTGAGATGGGCGTCATAGGCGACTAGCCTCCCACGGAGTTCTGTGAGATTGCGCATCTTGACGAAGACTCTTTTGCCGATAGCCTACTTGAGCAGATCTAAGGGTTTTTCTAGGGCCGTGCTCATGCTTTAAACTAGACTTGTATATTTGAGGTTGAAATCCCTGTAGCCAGATTATCTTTATATAACTCTAAATAACTACTGAAGAAAATCATAGTTTGTTCAATCGTCATCTGCGAAAGAATCGTCGTAAGATCCTTCTGAATCCCCCATTACACTGTTGTTCCCCGGGGTTGGGGTTGGGGTTGGGGTTGGGGTTGGGGTTGGGGTTGGGGTTGGGGTTGGGGTTGGGGTTGGGGTTGGGGTTGGGGTTGGGGTTGGGGTTGGGGTTGGGGTTGGGGTTGGGGTTGGGGTTGGGGTTGGGGTTGGGGTTGGGGTTGGGGTTGGGGTTGGGGTTGGGGTTGGGGTTGGGGTTGGGGTTGGGGTTGGGGTTGGGGTTGGGGTTGGGGTTGGGGTTGGG
>JAKZAN010000302.1:0-61921 GCA_023053545.1 Lepidurus packardi
TGAAATTTCAATGATATTTCCTTGAAATTTGCTTGTAATTTTACCTGAAATTTCAATGAAACTTCGTTGAAATATGTTTGTAATTTTACCTGAAATTTCAATGAAATTTCGTTGAAGTATGCTTGTAATTTTACATGAAATTTCAATGAAATTTCCTTGAAATTTGCTTGTAATTTTACCTGAAATTTCCTCGAAATCTTATTGAAATTACAATGAAATTTCATTGAAATTTCGTTGAAATATGTTTGTAATGTTACCTGAAATTTCAATGAAATTTCCCTTAAATATGCTTGTAATTTTACCTGAAATTTCAATGAAATTTCCTTGAAATTTGCTTGTAATTTTACCTGAAATTTCCTCGAAATCTTATTGAAATTACACTGAAATTTCATTGAAATTTCGTTGAAATATGCTTGTAATTTTACCTGAAATTTCAATGAAATTTCCTTGAAATTTGCTTGTAATTTTACCTGAAATTTCCTCGAAATCTTATTGAAATTACACTGAAATTTCATTGAAATTTCGTTGAAATATGCTTGTAATTTTACCTGAAATTTCAATGAAATATCCTTGAAATTTGCTTGTAATTTTACCTGAAATTTCCTCGAAATCTTATTGAAATTACACTGAAACTTCATTGAAATTTCGTTGAAATATGCTTGTAATTTTACCTGAAATTTCAATGAAATATCCTTGAAATTTGCTTGTAATTTTAACTGAAATTTCCTCGAAATCTTTTTGAAATTACACAGAAATTTCATTGAAATTTCGTTGAAATATGCTTGTAATTTTACCTGAAATTTTAATGAAATTTCCTTGAAATTTGCTTGTAATTTTACCTGAAATTTCCTCCAAATCTTATTGAAATTACACTGAAATTTCATTGAAATTTCGTTGAAATATGTTTGTAATTTTACCTGAAATTTCAATGAAATATCCTTGAAATTTGCTTGTAATTTTACCTGAAATTTCCTCGAAATCTTATTGAAATTACACTGAAATTTCATTGAAATTTCGTTGAAATATGCTTGTAATTTTACCTGAAATTTCAATGAAATTTCCTTGAAATTTGCTTGTAATTTTACCTGAAATTTCCTCGAAATCTTATTGACATTACACTGAAATTTCATTGAAATTTCGTTGAAATATGCTTGTAATTATACCTGAAATTTCAATGAAATTTCCTTGAAATTTGCATGTAATTTTACCTGAAATTTCCTCGAAATTTTATTGAAATTACACTAAAATTTCATTGAAATTACACTAAAATTTCATTGAAATTTCGTTGAAATATGCTTGTAATTTTACCTGAAATTTCAATGAAATTTCGTTGAAATATGTTTGTACTTTTACCTGAAATTTCAATGAAATATCCTTGAAATTTGCTTGTAATTTTACCTGAAATTTCCTCGAAATCTTATTGAAATTACACTGAAATTTCATTGAAATTTCGTTGAAATATGCTTGCAATTTTACCTGAAATTTCAATGAAATTTCCTTGAAATTTGCTTGTAATTTTACCTGAAATTTCCTCGAAATCTTATTGACATTACACTGCAATTTCATTGAAATTTCGTTGAAATATGCTTGTAATTTTACCTGAAATTTCAATGAAATTTCCTTGAAATTTGCATGTAATTTTACCTGAAATTTCCTCGAAATTTTATTGAAATTACACTAAAATTTCATTGAAATTACACTAAAATTTCATTGAAATTTCGTTGAAATATGCTTGTAATTTTACCTGAAATTTCAATGAAATTTCGTTGAAATATGTTTGTAATTTTACCTGAAATTTCAATGAAATTTCCATGAAATTTGCTTGTAATTTTTCCTGAAATTTCCTCGAAATCTTATTGAAATTACACTGAAATTTCATTGAAATTTCGTTGAAATATGCTTGTAATTTTACCTGAAAATTCAATGAAATTTCCTTGAAATTTGCTTGTAATTTTACCTGAAATTTCAATAAAATTTCCTTGAAATTTGCTTGTAATTTTACCTGAAATTTCCTTGAAATCTTATTGAAATTACACTGAAATTTCATTGAAATTTCGTTGAAATATGCTTGTAATTTTACCTGAAATTTCCCCGAAATCTTATTGAAATTACACTGAAATTTCATTGAAATTTCGATGAAATATGCTTGTAATTTTACCTGAAATTTCAATGAAATTTCCTTGAAATTTCCTTGGAATTTTACCTGAAATTTCCTTGAAATCTTATTGAAATTACACTGAAATTTCATTGAAATTTCGTTGAAATTTGCTTGTAATTTTTCCTGAAATTTCCTCGAAATCTTATTGAAATTACACTGAAATTTCATTGAAATTTCGTTGAAATATGCTTGTAATTTTACCTGAAATTTCAATGAAATTTCCTTGAAATTTCCTTGGAATTACCCTGAAATTTGCTTGTAATTTTACCTGAAATTTCCTCGAAATCTTATTGAAATTACACTGAAATTTCATTGAAATTTCGTTGAAATATGCTTGTAATTTTAACTGAAATTTCAATGAAATTTCCTTGAAATTTCCTTGGAATTTCCCTGAAATTTGCTTGTAATTTTACCTGAAATTTCCTTGAAATCTTATTTAAATTACACTGAAATTTCATTGAAATTTCGATGAAATATGCTTGTGATTTTACCTGAAAATTCAATGAAATTTCCTTGAAATTTGCTTGTAATTTTACTTGAAATTTCCTAGAAATCTTATTGAAATTACACTGAAATTTCATTGAAATTTCGTTGAAATATGCTTGTAATTTTACCTGAAATTTCAATGAAATTTCCTTGAAAATTCAATGAAATTTCCTTGAAATTTGTTTGTAATTTTACTAGAAATTTCCTAGAAATCTTATTGAAATTACACTGAAATTTCATTGAAATTTCGTTGAAATCTGCTTGTAATTTTACCTGAAATTTCCTCGAAATCTTATTGAAAATACACTGAAATTTCATTGAAATTTCGTTGAAATATGCTTGTAATTTTACCTGAAATTTCAATGATATTTAATTGAAATTTCCTTGAAATTTCCTTGGAATTTTACCTGAAATTTCCTTGAAATCTTATTGAAATTACACTGAAATTTCATTGAAATTTCGTTGAAATATGCTTGTAATTTTACCTGAAATTTCCTCGAAATCTTATTGAAAATACACTGAAATTTCATTGAAATTTCGTTGAAATATGCTTGTAATTTTACCTGAAATTTCAATGATATTTCCTTGAAATTTCCTTGAAATTTCCTTGGAATTTTACCTGAAATTTCCTTGAAATCTTATTGAAATTACACTGAAATTTCATGGAAATTTCGTTGAAATATGCTTGTAATTTTACCTGAAATTTCAATGAAATATCCTTGAAATTTGCTTGTAATTTTACCTGAAATTTCCTCGAAATCTTATTGAAATTACACTGAAACTTCATTGAAATTTCGTTGAAATATGCTTGTAATTTTACCTGAAATTTCCATGAAATTTCCTTGAAATTTGCTTGTAATTTTACCAGAAATTTCCTTGAAATATGTATGTAATTTTACCTGAAATTTCAATGAAATTTCTTTGAAATATGCTTGTAATTTTACCTGAAATTTCAATGAAATTTCCTTGAAATTTGGTTGTAGTTTTACCTGAAGTTTAATCGAAATCTTATTGAAATTACACTGAAATTTCATTGAAATTTCGTTGAAATATGCTTGTAATTTTACCTGAAATTTCAATGAAATATCCTTGAAATTTGCTTGTAATTTTACCTGAAATTTCCTCGAAATCTTATTGAAATTACACTGAAATTTCATTGAAATTTCGTTGAAATATGCTTGTAATTTTACCTGAAATTTTAATGAAATTTCCTTGAAATTTGCTTGTAATTTTACCTGAAATTTCCTCCAAATCTTATTGAAATTACACTGAAATTTCATTGAAATTTCGTTGAAATATGTTTGTAATTTTACCTGAAATTTCAATGAAATATCCTTGAAATTTGCTTGTAATTTTACCTGAAATTTCCTCGAAATCTTATTGAAATTACACTGAAATTTCATTGAAATTTCGTTGAAATATGCTTGTAATTTTACCTGAAATTTCAATGAAATTTCCTTGAAATTTGCTTGTAATTTTACCTGAAATTTCCTCGAAATCTTATTGACATTAAACTGAAATTTCATTGAAATTTCGTTGAAATATGCTTGTAATTTTACCTGAAATTTCCTCGAAATTTTATTGAAATTACACTAAAATTTCATTGAAATTACACTAAAATTTCATTGAAATTTCGTTGAAATATGCTTTTAATGTTACCTGAAATTTCAATGAAATTTCGTTGAAATATGTTTGTACTTTTACCTGAAATTTCAATGAAATATCCTTGAAATTTGCTTGTAATTTTACCTGAAATTTCCTCGAAATCTTATTGAAATTACACTGAAATTTGCTTGTAATTTTACCTGAAATTTCCTCGAAATCTTATTGACATTACACTGAAATTTCATTGAAATTTCGTTGAAATATGCTTGTAATTTTACATGAAATTTCAATGAAATTTCCTTGAAATTTGCATGTAATTTTACCTGAAATTTCCTCGAAATTTTATTGAAATTACACTAAAATTTCATTGAAATTACACTAAAATTTCATTGAAATTTCGTTGAAATATGCTTGTAATTTTACCTGAAATTTCAATGAAATTTCGTTGAAATATGTTTGTAATTTTACCTGAAATTTCAATGAAATTTCCATGAAATTTGCTTGTAATTTTTCCTGAAATTTCCTCGAAATCTTATTGAAATTACACTGAAATTTCATTGAAATTTCGTTGAAATATGCTTGTAATTTTACCTGAAAATTCAATGAAATTTCCTTGAAATTTGCTTGTAATTTTACCTGAAATTTCAATAAAATTTCCTTGAAATTTGCTTGTAATTTTACCTGAAATTTCCTTGAAATCTTATTGAAATTACACTGAAATTTCATTGAAATTTCGTTGAAATATGCTTGTAATTTTACCTGAAATTTCCTCGAAATCTTATTGAAATTACACTGAAATTTCATTGAAATTTCGATGAAATATGCTTGTAATTTTACCTGAAATTTCAATGAAATTTCCTTGAAATTTCCTTGGAATTTTACCTGAAATTTCCTTGAAATCTTATTGAAATTACACTGAAATTTCATTGAAATTTCGTTGAAATTTGCTTGTAATTTTTCCTGAAATTTCCTCGAAATCTTATTGACATTACACTGAAATTTCATTGAAATTTCGTTGAAATATGCTTGTAATTTTAACTGAAATTTCAATGAAATTTCCTTGAAATTTCCTTGGAATTTCCCTGAAATTTGCTTGTAATTTTACCTGAAATTTCCTTGAAATCTTATTTAAATTACACTGAAATTTCATTGAAATTTCGATGAAATATGCTTGTGATTTTACCTGAAAATTCAATGAAATTTCCTTGAAATTTGCTTGTAATTTTACTTGAAATTTCCTAGAAATCTTATTGAAATTACACTGAAATTTCATTGAAATTTCGTTGAAATATGCTTGTAATTTTACCTGAAATTTCAATGAAATTTCCTTGAAAATTCAATGAAATTTCCTTGAAATTTGCTTGTAATTTTACTAGAAATTTCCTAGAAATCTTATTGAAATTACACTGAAATTTCATTGAAATTTCGTTGAAATCTGCTTGTAATTTTACCTGAAATTTCCTCGAAATCTTATTGAAATTACACTGAAATTTCATTGAAATTTCGTTGAAATGTGCTTGTAATTTTACCTGAAATTTCCTCGAAATCTTATTGAAAATACACTGAAATTTCATTGAAATTTCGTTGAAATATGCTTGTAATTTTACCTGAAATTTCAATGATATTTCCTTGAAATTTCCTTGAAATTTCCTTGGAATTTTACCTGAAATTTCCTTGAAATCTTATTGAAATTACACTGAAATTTCATTGAAATTTCGTTGAAATATGCTTGTAATTTTACCTGAAATTTCAATGAAATTTCCTTGAAATTTCATTGAAATTTCGTTGAAATATGCTTGTAATTTTACCTGAAATTTCCTCGAAATCTTATTGAAATTACACTGAAATTTCATTGAAATTTCGATGAAATATGCTTGTAATTTTACCTGAAAATTCAATGAAATTTCCTTGAAATTTGCTTGTAATTTTTCCTGAAATTTCCTCGAAATCTTATTGAAATTACACTGAAATTTCATTGAAATTTCGTTGAAATATGCTTGTAATTTTACCTGAAAATTCAATGAAATTTCCTTGAAATTTGCTTGTAATTTTACCTGAAATTTCAATAAAATTTCCTTGAAATTTGCTTGTAATTTTACCTGAAATTTCCTTGAAATCTTATTGAAATTACACTGAAATTTCATTGAAATTTCGTTGAAATATGCTTGTAATTTTACCTGAAATTTCCTCGAAATCTTATTGAAATTACACTGAAATTTCATTGAAATTTCGATGAAATATGCTTGTAATTTTACCTGAAATTTCAATGAAATTTCCTTGAAATTTCCTTGGAATTTTACCTGAAATTTCCTTGAAATCTTATTGAAATTACACTGAAATTTCATTGAAATTTCGTTGAAATTTGCTTGTAATTTTTCCTGAAATTTCCTCGAAATCTTATTGAAATTACACTGAAATTTCATTGAAATTTCGTTGAAATATGCTTGTAATTTTACCTGAAATTTCAATGAAATTTCCTTGAAATTTCCTTGGAATTACCCTGAAATTTGCTTGTAATTTTACCTGAAATTTCCTCGAAATCTTATTGATATTACACTGAAATTTCATTGAAATTTCGTTGAAATATGCTTGTAATTTTAACTGAAATTTCAATGAAATTTCCTTGAAATTTCCTTGGAATTTCCCTGAAATTTGCTTGTAATTTTACCTGAAATTTCCTTGAAATCTTATTTAAATTACACTGAAATTTCATTGAAATTTCGATGAAATATGCTTGTGATTTTACCTGAAAATTCAATGAAATTTCCTTGAAATTTGCTTGTAATTTTACTTGAAATTTCCTAGAAATCTTATTGAAATTACACTGAAATTTCATTGAAATTTCGTTGAAATATGCTTGTAATTTTACCTGAAATTTCAATGAAATTTCCTTGAAAATTCAATGAAATTTCCTTGAAATTTGCTTGTAATTTTACTAGAAATTTCCTAGAAATCTTATTGAAATTACACTGAAATTTCATTGAAATTTCGTTGAAATCTGCTTGTAATTTTACCTGAAATTTCCTCGAAATCTTATTGAAAATACACTGAAATTTCATTGAAATTTCGTTGAAATATGCTTGTAATTTTACCTGAAATTTCAATGATATTTAATTGAAATTTCCTTGAAATTTCCTTGGAATTTTACCTGAAATTTCCTTGAAATCTTATTGAAATTACACTGAAATTTCATTGAAATTTCGTTGAAATATGCTTGTAATTTTACCTGAAATTTCCTCGAAATCTTATTGAAAATACACTGAAATTTCATTGAAATTTCGTTGAAATATGCTTGTAATTTTACCTGAAATTTCAATGATATTTCCTTGAAATTTCCTTGAAATTTCCTTGGAATTTTACCTGAAATTTCCTTGAAATCTTATTGAAATTACACTGAAATTTCATTGAAATTTCGTTGAAATATGCTTGTAATTTTACCTGAAATTTCCTCGAAATCTTATTGAAAATACACTGAAATTTCATGGAAATTTCGTTGAAATATGCTTGTAATTTTACCTGAAATTTCAATGAAATTTCCTTGAAATTTCATTGAAATTTCGTTGAAATATGCTTGTAATTTTACCTGAAATTTCCTCGAAATCTTATTGAAATTACACTGAAATTTCATTGAAATTTCGATGAAATATGCTTGTAATTTTACCTGAAATTTCAATGAAATTTCCTTGAAATTTCCTTGGAATTTTACCTGAAATTTCCTTGAAATCTTATTGAAATTACAATGAAATTTCATTGAAATTTCGTTGAAATATGCTTGTAATTTTACCTGAAAATTCAATGAAATTTCCTTGAAATTTGCTTGTAATTTTACTTGAAATTTCCTAGAAATCTTATTGAAATTACACTGAAATTTCATTGAAATTTCGTTGAAATATGCTTGTAATTTTACCTGAAATTTCATCGAAATCTTATTGAAATTACACTGAAATTTCATTGAAATTTCGTTGAAATATGCTTGTAATTTTACCTGAAAATTCAATGAAATTTCCTTGAAATTTGCTTGTAATTTCACTTGAAATTTCCTAGAAATTTTATTGAAATTACACTGAAATTTCATTGAAATTTCGTTGAAATATGCTTGTAACTTTACCAATAATTTCCTCGAAATTTCCTTGAAATTTCCTTGGAATTACCCTGAAATTTGCTTGTTATTTTTCCTGAAATTTCCTCGAAATCTTATTGAAATTACACTGAAATTTCATTAATAGGCGAATTAAAGTAGAAGACAACAACCCCCCTCAGTATCATCAATGCTTTCGCTGTCAAGCATACGGCCACGTAGCCGCGGTATGCCGAGATAAAGAACCAACTTGTGGAAAATGTGCCCAAAAACATGACACAAGGAAATGCTTGGAGGATACCAAAAAATGTGTGAATTGCAAAGGTGAACACTTTGCTTTTGACGCAAGTTGCCCTATTAGACAGAAAGAGAAGGAGAGAGAACAAAAATCGCACAATGCGCGCTCAGGCGCTGGTAACTATCCTAGTTTATCCACGAACCAGCGTGTAGAAAAATCGTCGAACGCAGTTGCACCTATCTCTCAGCAGGATTGACATAACTCCAGGGCAAAGCCTTCCAGATTAAAGACCAAGAACCGGGATTTAAAATGTATGTTCTTTAACTCTGATTCTCTTTTAAACAAAATTGAAGAAACGAGACTACTTGCACAATCTGAAGAGCCAGACATTATAGCAATTGTGGAGGTTAAACCTAAAAACTGCAGGTTCAAACCTACAGCTGCTGAATTATCAATCAGTGGATACAACACGCTTGACATCAATTTGGATAGTGACCTTGGGCGTGGAGTTATTTGTTATAGTAAAAACAATTTGAGAGTGTACCCCGTACCCCAACGTGAATCTGTGCCCCAAGAAATGTTATGGTTACGAATCAGTCATTTAAATGGAATGAATACGATCTTCGGTGTGTGTTATAGAAGTCCTTACAGCACCGCAGAAAATGATAAGGAGATTTGCGCTGAAATTTCGGAAATGACAGCTTCCCCAAATCAAAATATAGTCATAGTGGGTGACTTCAATCTCCCTAAAGCTAATTGGCAACACCGTTATACACACTCGCAACAAATTAATCCTGAAAACGTATTTCTTAATTGTTTCAACAATAACTTCCTTGACCAATTAATTGAGGAACCCACTCGAGTCCGTGGAACAAACAAACCGAGCTTGCTCGATCTTCTACTTGTAAGTAACCCCGAGGTTGTGACATATGTTGAAGTCCAGTCGCCAATCGGAAAATCGGATCATGCTGTAATAACTTTTATCCTGCAAACTAACCGACTGGAAAAGAAGAATATACAACGGCCGAACTACTATAAAGGCAACTACCAGGAGATAAGAAGAGTCCTTTCCAAAGTCAACTGGGATCAAGCATTTCAAGACTTAGAATCCATGGATGATCTGTACAGCAAGTTCCTGCGCACAGTAAAATCTGTGGAATATTGCTTCATACCGCCTAGACGACATAGTAGTAGAGCAGCAGTTTCTAGGGAAACATTGAAATTAATAGCCGAAAAAAGGGATGCCTGGAATGCCTTCAAATCAAACAAAGATGACTCTTCATTGGAGTTAAATTACCGACGCTTCCGCAATAAAGTGCGCAAAGCCACCAGACAGGAAGTAAACAGAAGAGAAAGTCTACTGGCAAAAAATTTAAAAGACAATCCCAAAATCTTCTGGAAACATGTCAATGCGAAAAGAAAGAACGGAACCATTATACCTCCATTACTAGATGAAACCACGAGACTTACTGTTTCTGAACCGATTGAAAAGGCGAATGTACTAAACCGACACTTCTCTGTTGTATTTACGCGCGAAATAGATATAACAGAGGTTGATTCTTGTGTCTCGGAAGATCCTTTTCCCCCACTCAATATTTGCGCGTCAATGGTTTTAGAGAAACTTAACAGGTTGGATACATCCAAGTCCCCTGGCCCGGACATGTTACACACTAAAGTCCTCAAGGAAGCTGCTGCTGTCCTAGTCAAACCGCTTACTTTCATTTATCGAAAATCCATTTCCTCTGGCCAACTCCCGACAATATGGAATAGTGCTGTTGTTACCCCAATCTTTAAATCCGGGAAACGTGACTTACCCTCAAATTATAGGCCTATTAGTTTAACTTGTGTAACGTGCAAAATCCTCGAATCAATTATTGCTGACCACATTTTGACCGAATTTAGACACAGAAAAATATTATCAGATAAACAGTTCGGATTTTTACCTGGACGCTCCGCTGAAAGTCAACTTTTACTAGCTGTCGAGAACTGGAAAAAGAATGCGGATAAGGGGCTCCAAACTGATGTTATATATCTGGACCTTAAAAAGGCGTTCGACAAAGTACCCCATGGTAGACTTATTCAAAAATTAGTTGACTACGGTCTCGGTCCTAGTACCTCACCCACCCTGACTAAATGGATTAAAAGTTTCTTAACGAATCGGACGCAGTCAGTTTGTGTTGAAGGTGAAGTCAGTGACTTAGTGATAGATGTCCTAAGCGGAGTTCCTCAGGGCTCGGTTCTGGGTCCGTTACTATTTAACATATATATAAATGACCTAACAGACAAAATTGAGTCGACAGTCTTTCTTTACGCGGATGATACCAAAATTAGTAACGTAATTAACTGCCCGGAGGATATGATTAAGCTCCAAGATGACATTAAAAGTATTGAGCTTTGGATGGAGAAATGGCTGATGGAATTGAACATCCCAAAGTGTCACCAACTGAGGATTGGAAATGAATCTGTCACAAGTAGTTATGTCCTGGGTGGCGAAGTAATTGCCAAGACCGACTGTGAACGGGATCTTGGAGTCCTGATTGACACAAAACTTAATTTTCACCAACATTACGCGAGCATTGCGGCTAAAGCAACGAGAGTAGCTGGACTAATTAGACGAAACTTCACCTGTGTGGATAAAACAATGTTGTCCACGCTGTATAAAACGCTCGTTAGACCTATTCTTGAATACGGCCACTGTGTAACGCGCCCGTTCTTCAACAGGGACCTAGAAGCCCTAGAAAAAGTTCAAAGGAGAATAACCAAATTTCCTGGAAATCTTCGTCACCTCTCCTATACAGATAGACTCAAAGCCTTGAACCTGCCAACTCTGGCATATAGGTTTCTACGGGGTGACCTGATAGAAGCGTTTAAATTGTGTCACGCCTATTATGAAAATGTGTCCGCCGAACAAATATTGTGCTTCAACCAAAGCAATTGTCGTGGCCATATCCTAAAACTTAAGACAGAACGATTCCTCAAAGATGTAGGCCGCTGGACCTTACAAAACCGAATCGTAGATGAATGGAATAGCCTACCAGAAAAAGTGATCGAATCCTCCTCCTCACAGACATTTAAAAAATCACTAGATGAGCATTTTGGCTCAAAAATGTTTGACCCGTTACAATTTCGTAGAGATAAATAGTTACAAAGAGGCTTTATAAAGCCTTATATGTTGCAATAAATAATAATAATAATAATAATTAAAATTTCGTTGAAATATGCTTGTAATTTTACCTGAAATTTCAATGAAATTTCCTTGAAATTTCCTTGGAATTTCCCTGAAATTTGCTTGTAATTTTACCTGACATTTCCGCGAAATCTTATCGAAATTACACTGAAATTTCTTTGAAATTTGCTTGTAAATTTACCTGAAATTTCCTCAAAATCTTATTGAAATTACACTGAAATTTCATTGAAATTTCGATGAAATATGCTTGTAATTTTACCTGAAATTTCAATGAAATTTCCTTGAAATTTGCTTGTAATTTTATCTGAAATTTCCTCGAAATCTTATTGAAATTACACTGAAATTTCATTGAAATTTCGTTGAAATATGCTTGTAATTTTACCTGAAATTTCAATGAAATTTCCTTGAAATTTGTTTGTAATTTTACCTGAAATTTCCTCGAAATCTTATTGAAATTACACTGAAATTTCATTGAAATTTTGTTGAAATATGCTTGTAATTTTACCTGAAATTTCAATGAAATTTCCTTGAAATTTGCTTGTAATTTTACTTGAAATTTCCTCGAAATCTTATTGAAATTACACTGAAATTTCATTGAAATTACGTTGAAATATGCTTGTAATTTTACCTGAAATTTCATTGAAATTTCGTTGAAATATGCTTGTAATTTTACATGAAATTTCAATGAAATTTCCTTGAAATTTGCTTGTAATTTTACCTGAAATTTCCTCGAAATCTTATTGAAATTACACTGAAATTTCATTGAAATTTCGTTGAAATATGCTTGTAATTTTACCTGAAATTTCAATGAAATTTCCTTGAAATTTGCTTGTAATTTTATCTGAAATTTCCTCATAATCTTATTGAAATTACACTGAAATTTCATTGAAATTTCGTTGAAATATGCTTGTAATTTTACCTCAAATTTCAATGAAATTTCCTTGAAATTTGCTTGTAATTTTTCCTGAAATTTCCTCGAAATCTTATTGAAATTAAACTGAAATTTCATTGAAATTTCGTTGAAATATGCTTGTAATTTTACCTGAAATTTCAATGAAATTTCCTTGAAATTTGTTTGTAATTTTACCTGAAATTTCCTCGAAATCTTATTGAAATTACACTGAAATTTCATTGAAATTTTGTTGAAATATGCTTGTAATTTTACCTGAAATTTCAATGAAATTTCCTTGAAATTTGCTTGTAATTTTACTTGAAATTTCCTCGAAATCTTATTGAAATTACACTGAAATTTCATTGAAATTACGTTGAAATATGCTTGTAATTTTACCTGAAATTTCATTGAAATTTCGTTGAAATATGCTTGTAATTTTACATGAAATTTCAATGAAATTTCCTTGAAATTTGCTTGTAATTTTACCTGAAATTTCCTCGAAATCTTATTGAAATTACACTGAAATTTCATTGAAATTTCGTTGAAATATGCTTGTAATTTTACCTGAAATTTCAATGAAATTTCCTTGAAATTTGCTTGTAATTTTATCTGAAATTTCCTCATAATCTTATTGAAATTACACTGAAATTTCATTGAAATTTCGTTGAAATATGCTTGTAATTTTACCTCAAATTTCAATGAAATTTCCTTGAAATTTGCTTGTAATTTTTCCTGAAATTTCCTCGAAATCTTATTGAAATTAAACTGAAATTTCATTGAAATTTCGTTGAAATATGCTTGTAATTTTACCTGAAATTTCATTGAAATTTCGTTGAAATATGCTTTTAATTTTACCTGAAATTTCAATGAAATTTCCTTGAAATTTGTTTGTAATTTTACCTGAAATTTCCTCGAAATCTTATTGAAATTACACTGAAATTTCATTGAAATTTTGTTGAAATATGCTTGTAATTTTACCTGAAATTTCAATGAAATTTCCTTGAAATTTGCTTGTAATTTTACTTGAAATTTCCTCGAAATCTTATTGAAATTACACTGAAATTTCATTGAAATTACGTTGAAATATGCTTGTAATTTTACCTGAAATTTCATTGAAATTTCGTTGAAATATGCTTGTAATTTTACATGAAATTTCAATGAAATTTCCTTGAAATTTGCTTGTAATTTTACCTGAAATTTCCTCGAAATCTTATTGAAATTACACTGAAATTTCATTGAAATTTCGTTGAAATATGCTTGTAATTTTACCTGAAATTTCAATGAAATTTCCTTGAAATTTGCTTGTAATTTTACCTGAAATTTCCTCAAAATCTTATTGAAATTACACTGAAATTTCATTGAAATTTCGTTGAAATATGCTTGTAATTTTACTTGAAATTTCAATGAAATTTCCTTGAAATTTGCTTGTAATTTTACCTGAAATTTCCTTGAAATCTTATTGAAATTACACTGAAATTTCATTGAAATTTCGTTGAAATATGCTTGTAATTTTACCTGAAATTTTAATGAAATTTCCTTGAAATTTGCTTGTAATTTTACCTGAAATTTCCTCCAAATCTTATTGAAATTACACTGAAATTTCATTGAAATTTCGTTGAAATATGTTTGTAGTTTTACCTGAAATTTCAATGAAATATCCTTGAAATTTGCTTGTAATTTTACCTGAAATTTCCTCGAAATCTTATTGAAATTACACTGAAATTTCATTGAAATTTCGTTGAAATATGCTTGTAATTTTACCTGAAATTTCAATGAAATTTCTTTGAAATTTGCTTGTAATTTTACCTGAAATTTCCTCGAAATCTTATTGACATTACACTGAAATTTCATTGAAATTTCGTTGAAATATGCTTGTAATTTTACCTGAAATTTCAATGAAATTTCCTTGAAATTTGCATGTAATTTTACCTGAAATTTCCTCGAAATTTTATTGAAATTACACTAAAATTTCATTGAAATTACACTAAAATTTCATTGAAATTTCGTTGAAATATGCTTGTAATTTTACCTGAAATTTCAATGAAATTTCGTTGAAATATGTTTGTACTTTTACCTGAAATTTCAATGAAATATCCTTGAAATTTGCTTGTAATTTTACCTGAAATTTCCTCGAAATCTTATTGAAATTACACTGAAATTTCATTGAAATTTCGTTGAAATATGCTTGTAATTTTACCTGAAATTTCAATGAAATTTCCTTGAAATTTGCTTGTAATTTTACCTGAAATTTCCTCAAAATCTTATTGAAATTACACTGAAATTTCATTGAAATTTCGTTGAAATATGCTTGTAATTTTACTTGAAATTTCAATGAAATTTCCTTGAAATTTGCTTGTAATTTTACCTGAAATTTCCTTGAAATCTTATTGAAATTACACTGAAATTTCATTGAAATTTCGTTGAAATATGCTTGTAATTTTACCTGAAATTTCAATGAAATTTCATTGAAATTTGTTTGTAATTTTACCTGAAATTTCCTCGAAATCTTATTGAAATTACACTGAAATTTCATTGAAATTTCGTTGAAATATGCTTGTAATTTTACCTGAAATTTCAATGAAATTTCCTTGAAATTTCCTTGGAATTTCCCTGAAATTTGCTTGTAATTTTACCTGAAATTTCCTCGAAATCTTATTGAAATTACACTGAAATTTCATTGAAATTACGTTGAAATATGCTTGTAATTTTAGCTGAAATTTCATTGAAATTTCGTTGAAATATGCTTTTAATTTTACCTTAAATTTCAATGAAATTTCATTGAAATTTGCTTGTAGTTTTACCTGAAATTTCCTCGAAATCTTATTGAAATTACACTGAAATTTCATTGAAATTTCGTTGAAATATGCTTGTAATTTTACCTGAAATTTCAATGAAATTTCCTTGAAATTTCCTTGGAATTTCCCCGAAATTTGCTTGTAATTTTACCTGAAATTTCCTCGAAATCTTATTGAAATTACACTGAAATTTCATTGAAATTTCGTTGAAATATGCTTGTAATTTTACCTGAAATTTCAATGAAATTTCCTTGAAATTTGCTTGTAATTTTACCTGAAATTTCCTCAAAATCTTATTGAAATTACACTGAAATTTCATTGAAATTCGTTGAAATATGCTTGTAATTTTACTTGAAATTTCAATGAAATTTCCTTGAAATTTGCTTGTAATTTTACCTGAAATTTCCTTGAAATCTTATTGAAATTACACTGAAATTTCATTGAAATTTCGTTGAAATATGCTTGTAATTTTACCTGAAATTTCAATGAAATTTCATTGAAATTTGCTTGTAATTTTACCTGAAATTTCCTCGAAATCTTATTGAAATTACACTGAAATTTCATTGAAATTTCGTTGAAATATTGTCACGTCTAAATCTGACAGGGCATCAAATCCGTCAGGAATTAGAGTAATGTTCGGGAAAGGTGGATTTATTGAACTATATTCGGGAAGATTACAGTGGTAAAGTTAAGAGGGACTATTTGTACAGAGAACAGGGGGACTAGGACATAACAACACTACTCAAGACTCTACCCTTCGACTCTCTCTAACAGACTACCCTCTCGTACTTCAACTCTCTAACCAACTAAACTCTTCTTGGCACAATTCGCCAAAGCTGGGCATGCAATCCCACGTAGGTCCGGTGCTCTATCCGACACCATGTGCGTCAGCAGGATTGCAATTCGGCACATGGGGTCAGGGATCACCGAAGCTCCGTGCTAACTAAGCTGCGAAGCTTAGCGAAAAGCGACACCATGTAGGTAACCCAGTACATGGGGTCAGGGATCAGCTTAGCTCTGTGCTAACTAAGCTGCGAAGCTTAGCGAAAAGCGACACCATCTAGGCAACCCAGTACATGGGGTCAGGGATCAGCTTAGCTCTGGGCTAAGTTGGCTGCAAAGATTAGCAAAGCGTGAGAAAAGCAAGCAATGCGAAATATAACCGTGACATTACCCCCGGCCCGCTTTCGAACGTCCCGGTCGAAACAAGCGGACCCTAGTCAGCTACACCATCTAGGGGCAATGTCCGAAGGAGTTAGACATAAACTTACAAGCACGTGGTCACTAATAACGACACTCATTTCTTAAACACTAGCCTCTTCTAGGGCTACAGGGAAAGCGCCTCCATGGGCCCGCGCCTTCGCTTCGAGCACATGAACACGTCGTAAGAGCGTATCCAGATTGTAACTTGGTCGTTCAAACGCGGCGGGCCCCTGGAGGCGTAATGCGGACTCCAGGTGCTCGACGCGTACCTGGAGGGCGTGGTCACGCCCGGTGGTGGCCCGCCACAGGAACCAGCTCAGGAGGGCGCCGATTACCAACACTATGGCTGTGAACGATCCCGAGATGGTGATTGTGGGATAGTTGATGTGATCCCACTCATCGGGGGTCCCCTTGAAGATGTTTTTGCGCTGCTCGGCGGCCTTCTGGAACGCGTCCCAAGTCGTTCTCCAACTGGCGGCTATGTCACCACTCTCTTTCTCTAGCGTCTTGATGTGGTCGGCTACTTTTGGATCCAACCAGGTAAGGTTGGCCGTGGGCAGATGTTGTTGGGTCAGGTTAATGGACAAAGCGGAAAGGGACCAAGCAGGCATGCGTGAAGTGAGGTTTGACTGCCCGAAAGAGTCCAAGGAGGCGGCCAAAATCCACTCCGGGCTGATGGCCACACATGCAACGGGAACTTCGAGAATTCCCATCCCCTGAATTTTTATAGTTTTGGTCTTCCCTTCCCCATTCCCTTTTAGGTTTGGGTGGCAAGCAATTGTCACTCCAATGGCCTTACCGGTTGAGTACAACCATTTTCGGGGCCCCACCCGGACCAAGGATGAAGCATCCGCCTTCCTAACCTCTTTTCGGCAAAACCGCTCCGTCTGGTTAGCCTCGTCTTTCATTAGGGCGGCCATACAGGAAGGTCCCGTAGCTGTTCGTCTGAACTCCCGGACTAGGGGGCATACCTTGATCTCGTAGGCCTTGCACGAGTCGATTTCGACCTGACTTAGTTCCACGTACATCTCTCTATCCCCGGAAACGGCCAAGTACTCGGGTAGGTCTAAGATTTCGCTCACGAAACTGCTATCAGGTATTGGGACGGGTACATGCAGAACGCGGAATAATTTAAGGTGGTACTGCGATTCATACAAGGGGACCTCGATAAATAATCGTAACTTCCCTTGGTAGGCAGCGGAGTGGACGCGACACCGTTGGTAGATCGCCCAGAGACCACCCAGGTCTCCCACCGCGATCCCCACCCACCCCTTTGGCAAGGCGGCGTTAATTTTTACTAAAATCTCGGCAAAGTCAGTAGGGGGGACTAATAAGGGGGACAGCACTCCCGCCGCGGCGGCCACCATGCCATCGCTTAAGGCGTTCAGATACGACTCGGCCCACGCAAGGGCCCCCTGTATGGCCCTTTCCCATATGTCGATGTGAATGTCGAAGAGCCATGCTTCGTGATTATCCCTAAACTGGGCTCCCACTACTTCCTGGGAAAGCCGGAGTCCCGCCTCCAGTCCTTGGTAACCTTGGCTAAGCTTCTGCAGGATCTCGAAGTTCTTTTGGGTTCTCCAAAAAGTGCTGTTAATTAGGGTTGCCTGGTCGGTTACTAGGTGGCTCACAAGGTCTTCCTTTTTATTTATTTCGGTTAGCCGGCGGTTAATGACCTCGAGGTCCCCATGCGAGGCTGTCCCGAAAAGCCATTTCAGCGCCTCGCCCCCGGCATCTATAAGGCCTCTCTTGTTACGTCCCGTAGCCGGATTACTGGTCAACCGCTCTAGCGCTACTGACCGGAGTTGGAGTTCAGTCAGGTGCTTGCGGTAACTTTCTATGTCCCTCTGGACTCGGGTGTGCAAGTCGTGCATAACCCCTTGGTTGTGGGTGAATTGGTCTGCCGAACGTCTCTCGATCCACAGGGCCTCGCCAGTTTTCACCAGCAGCTGGTTCAGCGGGTTGGGATCTACATCGGTGACCATGACCCACCTCGCTCCCGCGAAGATGACCTGGCCCTCATCTGAACTGATCAGAAATTCATGAATTAAGTCAGTAATTCATGAATTAAGTCAGTAATTCATGAATTAAGTCAGTAATTCATGAATTAAGTCAGTAATTCATGAAATAAGTCATTAATTCATGAATTAAGTCCGTAATTATTTAATTGAATCCGAAAATCATTAATTAAGTCCCTAATTATTTAATTAAATCCTTAAATCATTAATTAAGTCAATAGATCATGAATTAAGTCATTAATTCATGACTTAAGTCAGTAATTCATGAATTAAGTCAGTAATTCATGAATTAAGTCAGTATTTCATGAATTAGGTCATTAATTCTTGAATTAAGTCAGTAATTCATGAATTAAGTCAATAATTCATGAATTAAGTCAGTAATTAATTAATTAAGTCCGTAATTATTTAATTAATTCCGTAATAATTTAATTTAGTCTGTAATTCATTAATAAAGTCAGTAATTCATGAATTAAGTCAGTAATTCATGAATTAAGTCCGAAATTATTTAATTGAATCCGTAAATCATTAATTAAGTCCGTAGTTATTTAATTAAATCCGTAAATCATTAATTAAGTCAGTAATTCATGAATTAAGTCCGTAATTACTTAATTAAGTCCGTAATAATTTAATTTAGTCCGTAATTATTTAATTAATTCCGTAATAATTTAATTTTGTCTGTAATTCATTAATTAAGTCAGTAATTCATGAATTAAGTCAGCAATTCATAAATTAAGTCAGTAATTCATTAATTTAGTCAGTATTTCATGAATTAAGTCAGAAATTCATGAATTAAGTCAGTAATTCATTAATTAAGTCAGTAATTCATGAAATAAGTCATTAATTCATGAATTAAGTCCGTAATTATTTAATTGAATCCGAAAATCATTAATTAAGTCCCTAATTATTTAATTAAATCCTTAAATCATTAATTAAGTCAATAGATCATGAATTAAGTCATTAATTCATGACTTAAGTCAGTAATTCATGAATTAAGTCAGTAATTCATGAATTAAGTCAGTATTTCATGAATTAGGTCATTAATTCTTGAATTAAGTCAGTAATTCATGAATTAAGTCAATAATTCATGAATTAAGTCAGTAATTAATTAATTAAGTCCGTAATTATTTAATTAATTCCGTAATAATTTAATTTAGTCTGTAATTCATTAATAAAGTCAGTAATTCATGAATTAAGTCAGTAATTCATGAATTAAGTCCGTAATTATTTAATTGAATCCGTAAATCATTAATTAAGTCCGTAGTTATTTAATTAAATCCGTAAATCATTAATTAAGTCAGTAATTCATGAATTAAGTCCGTAATTACTTAATTAAGTCCGTAATAATTTAATTTAGTCCGTAATTATTTAATTAATTCCGTAATAATTTAATTTTGTCTGTAATTCATTAATTAAGTCAGTAATTCATGAATTAAGTCAGCAATTCATAAATTAAGTCAGTAATTCATTAATTTAGTCAGTATTTCATGAATTAAGTCAGAAATTCATGAATTAAGTCAGTAATTCATTAATTAAGTCAGTAATTCATTAATTAAGTCAGTAATTCATGAATTAAGTCCGCAATTCATAAATTAAGTCAGTAATTCATTAATTTAATCAGTATTTCATGAATTAAGTCAGAAATTCATGAATTAAGTCAGTAATTCATGAATTAAGTCAGTAATTCATGAATTAAGTCAGTAATTCATGAATTAAGTCAGTAATTCATGAATTAAGTCAGTAATTCATGAATTAAGTCATTAATTCATGAATTAAGTCCGTAATTATTTAATTGAATCCGAAAATAATTAATTAAGTCCGTAATTATTTAATTAAATCCTTAAATCATTAATTAAGTCAATAAATCATTAATTAAGTCAATAAATCATGAATTAAGTCATTAATTCATGACTTAAGTCAGTAATTCATGAATTAAGTCAGTAATTCATGAATTAAGTCCGTAATTATTTAATTGAATCCGTAAATCATTAATTAAGTCCGTAATTATTTAATTAAATCCGTAAATCATTAATTAAGTCAGTAAATCATGAATTAAGTCATTAATTCATGAATTAAGTCAGTAATTCATGAATTAAGTCCGTAATTACTTAATTAAGTCCGTAATAATTTAATTTAGTCCGTAATTATTTAATTAATTCCGTAATAATTTAATTTTGTCTGTAATTCATTAATTAAGTCAGTAATTCATGAATTAAGTCAGCAATTCATAAATTAAGTCAGTAATTCATTAATTTAGTCAGTATTTCATGAATTAAGTCAGTAATTCATGAATTAAGTCAGTACTTTCATGAATTAAGTCAGTAATTCATGAATTAAGTCAGTAATTCATGAATTAAGTCAGTAATTCATGAATTAAGTCCGTAATTATTTAATTGAATCCGTTAAATCATTAGTTAAGTCAGTAAATCATGAATTAAGTCAGTAATTCATGAATTAAGTCAGTAATTCATGATTTAAATCAGTAATTCATGAATTAAGTCAGTAATTCATGAATTAAGTCCGTAATTACTTAATTAAGTCTGTAATAATTTAATTTAGTCCGTAATTCAGTAATTAAGTCAGTAATTCATTAATTAAGTCCGTAATTATTTAATTAATTCCGTAATAATTTAATTTAGTCTGTAATTCATTAATAAAGTCAGTAATTCATGAATTAAGTCAGTAATTCATGAATTAAGTCCGTAATTATTTAATTGAATCCGTAAATCATTAATTAAGTCCGTAATTCATGAATTAAGTCCGTAATTACTTAATTAAGTCCGTAATAATTTAATTTAGTCCGTAATTATTTAATTAATTCCGTAATAATTTAATTTTGTCTGTAATTCATTAATTAAGTCAGTAATTCATGAATTAAGTCAGCAATTCATAAAATAAGTCAGTAATTCATTAATTTAGTCAGTATTTCATGAATTAAGTCAGAAATTCATGAATTAAGTCAGTAATTCATGAATTAAGTCAGTAATTCATGAATTAAGTCATTAATTCATGAATTAAGTCCGTAATTATTTAATTGAATCCGAAAATCATTAATTAAGTCCGTAATTATTTAATTAAATCCTTAAATCATTAATTAAGTCAGTAATTCATGAATTAAGTCAGTAATTCATGAATTAAGTCAGTATTTCATGAATTAGGTCATTAATTCTTGAATTAAGTCAGTAATTCATGAATTAAGTCAGTAATTCATGAATTGAGTCAGTAATTCATTAATTAAGTCCGTAATTATTTAATTAATTCCGTAATAATTTAATTTAGTCTGTGATTCATTATTAAAGTCAGTAATTCATGAAATAAGTCCGTAATTATTTAATTGAATACGTAAATCATTAATTAAGTCCGTAATTATTTAATTAAATCCGCAATTCATAAATTAAGTCAGTAATTCATTAATTTAGTCAGTATTTCATGAATTAAGTCAGTAATTCATGAATTAAGTCAGTAATTCATGAATTAAGTCAGTAATTCACGAATTAAGTCAGTAATTCATGAATTAAGTCAGTAATTCATGAATTAAGTCAGTAATTCATGAATTAAGTCAGTAATTCATGAATTAAGTCAGCAATTCATAAATTAAGTCAGTAATTCATTAATTTAGTCAGTATTTCATGAATTAAGTCAGAAATTCATGAATTAAGTCAGTAATTTATGAATTAAGTCAGTAATTCATGAATTAAGTCATTAATTCATGAATTAAGTCCGTAATTATTTAATTGAATCCGAAAATCATTAATTAAGTCCGTAATTATTTAATTAAATCCTTAAATCATTAATTAAGTCAATAAATCATGAATTAAGTCATTAATTCATGACTTAAGTCAGTAATTCATGAATTAAGTTAGTAATTCATGAATTAAGTCAGTAATTCATGAATTAAGTCAGTAATTCATGAATTAAGTCAGTAATTCATGAATTAAGTCAGCAATTCATAAATTAAGTCAGTAATTCATTAATTTAGTCAGTATTTCATGAATTAAGTCAGAAATTCATGAATTAAGTCAGTAATTCATGAATTAAGTCAGTAATTCATGAATTAAGTCAGTAATTCATGAATTAAGTCCGTAATTATTTAATTGAATCCGAAAATCATTAATTAAGTCCGTAATTATTTAATTAAATCCTTAAATCATTAATTAAGTCAATAAATCATGAATTAAGTCATTAATTCATGACTTAAGTCAGTAATTCATGAATTAAGTCAGTATTTCATGAATTAGGTCATTAATTCTTGAATTAAGTCAGTAATTCATGAATTAAGTCAGTAATTCATGAATTAAGTCAGTAATTCATTAATTAAGTCCGTAATTATTTAATTAATTCCGTAATAATTTAATTTAGTCTGTGATTCATTATTAAAGTCAGTAATTCATGAATTAAGTCCGTAATTATTTAATTAAATCCGCAATTCATAAATTAAGTCAGTAATTCATTAATTTAGTCAGTATTTCATGAATTAAGTCAGTAATTCATGAATTAAGTCAGTAATTCATGAATTTAGTCAGTAATTCATGAATTAAGTCAGTAATTCATGAATTAAGTCAGTAATTCATGAATTAAGTCAGTAATTCATGAATTAAGTCAGTAATTCATGAATTAAGTCAGTAATTCATGAATTAATTCCGTAATTATTTAATTGAATCCGAAAATCATTAATTAAGTCTGTAATTATTTAATTAAATCCTTAAATCATGAATTAAGTCATTAATTCATGACTTAAGTCAGTAATTCATGAATTAAGTCAGTAATTCATGAATTAAGTCAGTATTTCATGAATTAGGTCATAAATTCTTGAATTAAGTCAGTAATTCATGAATTAAGTCAGTAATTCATGAATTAAGTCAGTAATTCATGAATTAAGTCAGTAATTCATGAATTAAGTCAGTAATTCATGAATTAAGTCCGTAATTATTTAATTGAATCCGTTAAATCATTAGTTAAGTCAGTAAATCATGAATTAAGTCAGTAATTCATGAATTAAGTCAGTAATTCATGATTTAAATCAGTAATTCATGAATTAAGTCAGTAATTCATGAATTAAGTCCGTAATTACTTAATTAAGTCTGTAATAATTTAATTTAGTCCGTAATTCAGTAATTAAGTCAGTAATTCATTAATTAAGTCCGTAATTATTTAATTAATTCCGTAATAATTTAATTTAGTCTGTAATTCATTAATAAAGTCAGTAATTCATGAATTAAGTCAGTAATTCATGAATTAAGTCCGTAATTATTTAATTGAATCCGTAAATCATTAATTAAGTCCGTAATTCATGAATTAAGTCCGTAATTACTTAATTAAGTCCGTAATAATTTAATTTAGTCCGTAATTATTTAATTAATTCCGTAATAATTTAATTTTGTCTGTAATTCATTAATTAAGTCAGAAATTCATGAATTAAGTCAGTAATTCATGAATTAAGTCAGTAATTCATGAATTAAGTCATTAATTCATGAATTAAGTCCGTAATTATTTAATTGAATCCGAAAATCATTAATTAAGTCCGTAATTATTTAATTAAATCCTTAAATCATTAATTAAGTCAATAAATCATGAATTAAGTCATTAATTCTTGAATTAAGTCAGTAATTCATGAATTAAGTCAGTAATTCATGAATTAAGTCAGTAATTCATTAATTAAGTCCGTAATTATTTAATTAATTCCGTAATTATTTAATTGAATCCGAAAATTATTAATTAAGTCCGTAATTATTTAATTAAATCCTTAAATCATTAATTAAGTCAATAAATCATGAATTAAGTCATTAATTCATGACTTAAGTCAGTAATTCATGAATTAAGTCAGTAATTCATGAATTAAGTCAGTATTTCATGAATTAGGTCATTAATTCTTGAATTAAGTCAGTAATTCATGAATTAAGTCAGTAATTCATGAATTGAGTCAGTAATTCATTAATTAAGTCCGTAATTATTTAATTAATTCCGTAATAATTTAATTTAGTCTGTGATTCATTATTAAAGTCAGTAATTCATGAAATAAGTCCGTAATTATTTAATTGAATCCGTAAATCATTAATTAAGTCCGTAATTATTTAATTAAATCCGTAAATCATTAATTAAGTCAGTAAATCATGAATTAAGTCATTAATTCATGAATTAAGTCAGTAATTCATGAATTAAGTCCGTAATTACTTAATTAAGTCCGTAATAATTTAATTTAGTCCGTAATTATTTAATTAATTCCGTAATAATTTAATTTTGTCTGTAATTCATTAATTAAGTCAGTAATTCATGAATTAAGTCAGCAATTCATAAATTAAGTCAGTAATTCATTAATTTAGTCAGTATTTCATGAATTAAGTCAGTAATTCATGAATTAAGTCAGTAATTTCATGAATTAAGTCAGTAATTCATGAATTAAGTCAGTAATTCATGAATTAAGTCAGTAATTCATGAATTAAGTCCGTAATTATTTAATTGAATCCGTTAAATCATTAGTTAAGTCAGTAAATCATGAATTAAGTCAGTAATTCATGAATTAAGTCAGTAATTCATGATTTAAATCAGTAATTCATGAATTAAGTCAGTAATTCATGAATTAAGTCCGTAATTACTTAATTAAGTCTGTAATAATTTAATTTAGTCCGTAATTCAGTAATTAAGTCAGTAATTCATTAATTAAGTCCGTAATTATTTAATTAATTCCGTAATAATTTAATTTAGTCTGTAATTCATTAATAAAGTCAGTAATTCATGAATTAAGTCAGTAATTCATGAATTAAGTCCGTAATTATTTAATTGAATCCGTAAATCATTAATTAAGTCCGTAATTCATGAATTAAGTCCGTAATTACTTAATTAAGTCCGTAATAATTTAATTTAGTCCGTAATTATTTAATTAATTCCGTAATAATTTAATTTTGTCTGTAATTCATTAATTAAGTCAGTAATTCATGAATTAAGTCAGCAATTCATAAAATAAGTCAGTAATTCATTAATTTAGTCAGTATTTCATGAATTAAGTCAGAAATTCATGAATTAAGTCAGTAATTCATGAATTAAGTCAGTAATTCATGAATTAAGTCATTAATTCATGAATTAAGTCCGTAATTATTTAATTGAATCCGAAAATCATTAATTAAGTCCGTAATTATTTAATTAAATCCTTAAATCATGAATTAAGTCAGTAATTCATGAATTAAGTCAGTAATTCATGAATTAAGTCAGTATTTCATGAATTAGGTCATTAATTCTTGAATTAAGTCAGTAATTCATGAATTAAGTCAGTAATTCATGAATTGAGTCAGTAATTCATTAATTAAGTCCGTAATTATTTAATTAATTCCGTAATAATTTAATTTAGTCTGTGATTCATTATTAAAGTCAGTAATTCATGAAATAAGTCCGTAATTATTTAATTGAATACGTAAATCATTAATTAAGTCCGTAATTATTTAATTAAATCCGCAATTCATAAATTAAGTCAGTAATTCATTAATTTAGTCAGTATTTCATGAATTAAGTCAGTAATTCATGAATTAAGTCAGTAATTCATGAATTAAGTCAGTAATTCACGAATTAAGTCAGTAATTCATGAATTAAGTCAGTAATTCATGAATTAAGTCAGTAATTCATGAATTAAGTCAGTAATTCATGAATTAAGTCAGCAATTCATAAATTAAGTCAGTAATTCATTAATTTAGTCAGTATTTCATGAATTAAGTCAGAAATTCATGAATTAAGTCAGTAATTTATGAATTAAGTCAGTAATTATTTAATTGAATCCGAAAATCATTAATTAAGTCCGTAATTATTTAATTAAATCCTTAAATCATTAATTAAGTCAATAAATCATGAATTAAGTCATTAATTCATGACTTAAGTCAGTAATTCATGAATTAAGTTAGTAATTCATGAATTAAGTCAGTAATTCATGAATTAAGTCAGTAATTCATGAATTAAGTCAGTAATTCATGAATTAAGTCAGCAATTCATAAATTAAGTCAGTAATTCATTAATTTAGTCAGTATTTCATGAATTAAGTCAGAAATTCATGAATTAAGTCAGTAATTCATGAATTAAGTCAGTAATTCATGAATTAAGTCAGTAATTCATGAATTAAGTCCGTAATTATTTAATTGAATCCGAAAATCATTAATTAAGTCCGTAATTATTTAATTAAATCCTTAAATCATTAATTAAGTCAATAAATCATGAATTAAGTCATTAATTCATGACTTAAGTCAGTAATTCATGAATTAAGTCAGTATTTCATGAATTAGGTCATTAATTCTTGAATTAAGTCAGTAATTCATGAATTAAGTCAGTAATTCATGAATTAAGTCAGTAATTCATTAATTAAGTCCGTAATTATTTAATTAATTCCGTAATAATTTAATTTAGTCTGTGATTCATTATTAAAGTCAGTAATTCATGAATTAAGTCCGTAATTATTTAATTAAATCCGCAATTCATAAATTAAGTCAGTAATTCATTAATTTAGTCAGTATTTCATGAATTAAGTCAGTAATTCATGAATTAAGTCAGTAATTCATGAATTTAGTCAGTAATTCATGAATTAAGTCAGTAATTCATGAATTAAGTCAGTAATTCATGAATTAAGTCAGTAATTCATGAATTAAGTCAGTAATTCATGAATTAAGTCAGTAATTCATGAATTAATTCCGTAATTATTTAATTGAATCCGAAAATCATTAATTAAGTCTGTAATTATTTAATTAAATCCTTAAATCATGAATTAAGTCATTAATTCATGACTTAAGTCAGTAATTCATGAATTAAGTCAGTAATTCATGAATTAAGTCAGTATTTCATGAATTAGGTCATAAATTCTTGAATTAAGTCAGTAATTCATGAATTAAGTCAGTAATTCATGAATTAAGTCAGTAATTCATGAATTAAGTCAGTAATTCATGAATTAAGTCAGTAATTCATGAATTAAGTCCGTAATTATTTAATTGAATCCGTTAAATCATTAGTTAAATCAGTAATTCATGAATTAAGTCAGTAATTCATGAATTAAGTCCGTAATTACTTAATTAAGTCTGTAATAATTTAATTTAGTCCGTAATTCAGTAATTAAGTCAGTAATTCATTAATTAAGTCCGTAATTATTTAATTAATTCCGTAATAATTTAATTTAGTCTGTAATTCATTAATAAAGTCAGTAATTCATGAATTAAGTCAGTAATTCATGAATTAAGTCCGTAATTATTTAATTGAATCCGTAAATCATTAATTAAGTCCGTAATTCATGAATTAAGTCCGTAATTACTTAATTAAGTCCGTAATAATTTAATTTAGTCCGTAATTATTTAATTAATTCCGTAATAATTTAATTTTGTCTGTAATTCATTAATTAAGTCAGAAATTCATGAATTAAGTCAGTAATTCATGAATTAAGTCAGTAATTCATGAATTAAGTCATTAATTCATGAATTAAGTCCGTAATTATTTAATTGAATCCGAAAATCATTAATTAAGTCCGTAATTATTTAATTAAATCCTTAAATCATTAATTAAGTCAATAAATCATGAATTAAGTCATTAATTCTTGAATTAAGTCAGTAATTCATGAATTAAGTCAGTAATTCATGAATTAAGTCAGTAATTCATTAATTAAGTCCGTAATTATTTAATTAATTCCGTAATTATTTAATTGAATCCGAAAATTATTAATTAAGTCCGTAATTATTTAATTAAATCCTTAAATCATTAATTAAGTCAATAAATCATGAATTAAGTCATTAATTCATGACTTAAGTCAGTAATTCATGAATTAAGTCAGTAATTCATGAATTAAGTCAGTATTTCATGAATTAGGTCATTAATTCTTGAATTAAGTCAGTAATTCATGAATTAAGTCAGTAATTCATGAATTGAGTCAGTAATTCATTAATTAAGTCCGTAATTATTTAATTAATTCCGTAATAATTTAATTTAGTCTGTGATTCATTATTAAAGTCAGTAATTCATGAAATAAGTCCGTAATTATTTAATTGAATACGTAAATCATTAATTAAGTCCGTAATTATTTAATTAAATCCGCAATTCATAAATTAAGTCAGTAATTCATTAATTTAGTCAGTATTTCATGAATTAAGTCAGTAATTCATGAATTAAGTCAGTAATTCATGAATTAAGTCAGTAATTCACGAATTAAGTCAGTAATTCATGAATTAAGTCAGTAATTCATGAATTAAGTCAGTAATTCATGAATTAAGTCAGTAATTCATGAATTAAGTCAGCAATTCATAAATTAAGTCAGTAATTCATTAATTTAGTCAGTATTTCATGAATTAAGTCAGAAATTCATGAATTAAGTCAGTAATTTATGAATTAAGTCAGTAATTCATGAATTAAGTCATTAATTCATGAATTAAGTCCGTAATTATTTAATTGAATCCGAAAATCATTAATTAAGTCCGTAATTATTTAATTAAATCCTTAAATCATTAATTAAGTCAATAAATCATGAATTAAGTCATTAATTCATGACTTAAGTCAGTAATTCATGAATTAAGTTAGTAATTCATGAATTAAGTCAGTAATTCATGAATTAAGTCAGTAATTCATGAATTAAGTCAGTAATTCATGAATTAAGTCAGCAATTCATAAATTAAGTCAGTAATTCATTAATTTAGTCAGTATTTCATGAATTAAGTCAGAAATTCATGAATTAAGTCAGTAATTCATGAATTAAGTCAGTAATTCATGAATTAAGTCAGTAATTCATGAATTAAGTCCGTAATTATTTAATTGAATCCGAAAATCATTAATTAAGTCCGTAATTATTTAATTAAATCCTTAAATCATTAATTAAGTCAATAAATCATGAATTAAGTCATTAATTCATGACTTAAGTCAGTAATTCATGAATTAAGTCAGTATTTCATGAATTAGGTCATTAATTCTTGAATTAAGTCAGTAATTCATGAATTAAGTCAGTAATTCATGAATTAAGTCAGTAATTCATTAATTAAGTCCGTAATTATTTAATTAATTCCGTAATAATTTAATTTAGTCTGTGATTCATTATTAAAGTCAGTAATTCATGAATTAAGTCCGTAATTATTTAATTAAATCCGCAATTCATAAATTAAGTCAGTAATTCATTAATTTAGTCAGTATTTCATGAATTAAGTCAGTAATTCATGAATTAAGTCAGTAATTCATGAATTTAGTCAGTAATTCATGAATTAAGTCAGTAATTCATGAATTAAGTCAGTAATTCATGAATTAAGTCAGTAATTCATGAATTAAGTCAGTAATTCATGAATTAAGTCAGTAATTCATGAATTAATTCCGTAATTATTTAATTGAATCCGAAAATCATTAATTAAGTCTGTAATTATTTAATTAAATCCTTAAATCATGAATTAAGTCATTAATTCATGACTTAAGTCAGTAATTCATGAATTAAGTCAGTAATTCATGAATTAAGTCAGTATTTCATGAATTAGGTCATAAATTCTTGAATTAAGTCAGTAATTCATGAATTAAGTCAGTAATTCATGAATTAAGTCAGTAATTCATGAATTAAGTCAGTAATTCATGAATTAAGTCAGTAATTCATGAATTAAGTCCGTAATTATTTAATTGAATCCGTTAAATCATTAGTTAAGTCAGTAAATCATGAATTAAGTCAGTAATTCATGAATTAAGTCAGTAATTCATGATTTAAATCAGTAATTCATGAATTAAGTCAGTAATTCATGAATTAAGTCCGTAATTACTTAATTAAGTCTGTAATAATTTAATTTAGTCCGTAATTCAGTAATTAAGTCAGTAATTCATTAATTAAGTCCGTAATTATTTAATTAATTCCGTAATAATTTAATTTAGTCTGTAATTCATTAATAAAGTCAGTAATTCATGAATTAAGTCAGTAATTCATGAATTAAGTCCGTAATTATTTAATTGAATCCGTAAATCATTAATTAAGTCCGTAATTCATGAATTAAGTCCGTAATTACTTAATTAAGTCCGTAATAATTTAATTTAGTCCGTAATTATTTAATTAATTCCGTAATAATTTAATTTTGTCTGTAATTCATTAATTAAGTCAGAAATTCATGAATTAAGTCAGTAATTCATGAATTAAGTCAGTAATTCATGAATTAAGTCATTAATTCATGAATTAAGTCCGTAATTATTTAATTGAATCCGAAAATCATTAATTAAGTCCGTAATTATTTAATTAAATCCTTAAATCATTAATTAAGTCAATAAATCATGAATTAAGTCATTAATTCTTGAATTAAGTCAGTAATTCATGAATTAAGTCAGTAATTCATGAATTAAGTCAGTAATTCATTAATTAAGTCCGTAATTATTTAATTAATTCCGTAATTATTTAATTGAATCCGAAAATTATTAATTAAGTCCGTAATTATTTAATTAAATCCTTAAATCATTAATTAAGTCAATAAATCATGAATTAAGTCATTAATTCATGACTTAAGTCAGTAATTCATGAATTAAGTCAGTAATTCATGAATTAAGTCAGTATTTCATGAATTAGGTCATTAATTCTTGAATTAAGTCAGTAATTCATGAATTAAGTCAGTAATTCATGAATTGAGTCAGTAATTCATTAATTAAGTCCGTAATTATTTAATTAATTCCGTAATAATTTAATTTAGTCTGTGATTCATTATTAAAGTCAGTAATTCATGAAATAAGTCCGTAATTATTTAATTGAATACGTAAATCATTAATTAAGTCCGTAATTATTTAATTAAATCCGCAATTCATAAATTAAGTCAGTAATTCATTAATTTAGTCAGTATTTCATGAATTAAGTCAGTAATTCATGAATTAAGTCAGTAATTCATGAATTAAGTCAGTAATTCACGAATTAAGTCAGTAATTCATGAATTAAGTCAGTAATTCATGAATTAAGTCAGTAATTCATGAATTAAGTCAGTAATTCATGAATTAAGTCAGCAATTCATAAATTAAGTCAGTAATTCATTAATTTAGTCAGTATTTCATGAATTAAGTCAGAAATTCATGAATTAAGTCAGTAATTCATGAATTAAGTCAGTAATTCATGAATTAAGTCAGTAATTCATGAATTAAGTCCGTAATTATTTAATTGAATCCGAAAATCATTAATTAAGTCCGTAATTATTTAATTAAATCCTTAAATCATTAATTAAGTCAATAAATCATGAATTAAGTCATTAATTCATGACTTAAGTCAGTAATTCATGAATTAAGTCAGTATTTCATGAATTAGGTCATTAATTCTTGAATTAAGTCAGTAATTCATGAATTAAGTCAGTAATTCATGAATTAAGTCAGTAATTCATTAATTAAGTCCGTAATTATTTAATTAATTCCGTAATAATTTAATTTAGTCTGTGATTCATTATTAAAGTCAGTAATTCATGAATTAAGTCCGTAATTATTTAATTAAATCCGCAATTCATAAATTAAGTCAGTAATTCATTAATTTAGTCAGTATTTCATGAATTAAGTCAGTAATTCATGAATTAAGTCAGTAATTCATGAATTAAGTCAGTAATTCATGAATTAAGTCAGTAATTCATGAATTAAGTCAGTAATTCATGAATTAAGTCAGTAATTCATGAATTAAGTCAGTAATTCATGAATTAAGTCAGTAATTCATGAATTAAGTCAGTAATTCATGAATTAAGTCAGTAATTCATGAATTAAGTCAGTAATTCATGAATTAAGTCAGTAATTCATGAATTAAGTCAGTAATTCATGAATTAAGTCAGTAATTCATGAATTAAGTCAGTAATTCATGAATTAAGTCCGTAATTATTTAATTGAATCCGAAAATCATTAATTAAGTCTGTAATTATTTAATTAAATCCTTAAATCATGAATTAAGTCATTAATTCATGACTTAAGTCAGTAATTCATGAATTAAGTCAGTAATTCATGAATTAAGTCAGTATTTCATGAATTAGGTCATTAATTCTTGAATTAAGTCAGTAATTCATGAATTAAGTCAGTAATTCATTAATTAAGTCCGTAATTATTTAATTAATTCCGTAATAATTTAATTTAGTCTGTGATTCATTATTAAATTCAGTAATTCATGAATTAAGTCAGTAATTCATGAATTAAGTCAGTAATTCATGAATTAAGTCAGTAATTCATGAATTAAGTCAGCAATTCATAAATTAAGTCAGTAATTCATTAATTTAGTCAGTATTTCATGAATTAAGTCAGAAATTCATGAATTAAGTCAGTAATTCATGCATTAAGTCAGTAATTCATGAATTAAGTCATTAATTCATGAATTAAGTCCGTAATTATTTAATTGAATCCGAAAATCATTAATTAAGTCCGTAATTATTTAATTAAATCCTTAAATCATTAATTAAGTCAATAAATCATGAATTAAGTCATTAATTCATGACTTAAGTCAGTAATTCATGAATTAAGTTAGTAATTCATGAATTAAGTCAGTAATTCATGAATTAAGTCAGTAATTCATGAATTAAGTCAGTAATTCATGAATTAAGTCAGCAATTCATAAATTAAGTCAGTAATTCATTAATTTAGTCAGTATTTCATGAATTAAGTCAGAAATTCATGAATTAAGTCAGTAATTCATGAATTAAGTCAGTAATTCATGAATTAAGTCATTAATTCATGAATTAAGTCCGTAATTATTTAATTGAATCCGAAAATCATTAATTAAGTCCGTAATTATTTAATTAAATCCTTAAATCATTAATTAAGTCAATAAATCATGAATTAAGTCATTAATTCATGACTTAAGTCAGTAATTCATGAATTAAGTCAGTATTTCATGAATTAGGTCATTAATTCTTGAATTAAGTCAGTAATTCATGAATTAAGTCAGTAATTCATGAATTAAGTCAGTAATTCATTAATTAAGTCCGTAATTATTTAATTAATTCCGTAATAATTTAATTTAGTCTGTGATTCATTATTAAAGTCAGTAATTCATGAATTAAGTCCGTAATTATTTAATTAAATCCGCAATTCATAAATTAAGTCAGTAATTCATTAATTTAGTCAGTATTTCATGAATTAAGTCAGTAATTCATGAATTAAGTCAGTAATTCATGAATTAAGTCAGTAATTCATGAATTAAGTCAGTAATTCATGAATTAAGTCAGTAATTCATGAATTAAGTCAGTAATTCATGAATTAATTCCGTAATTATTTAATTGAATCCGAAAATCATTAATTAAGTCTGTAATTATTTAATTAAATCCTTAAATCATGAATTAAGTCATTAATTCATGACTTAAGTCAGTAATTCATGAATTAAGTCAGTAATTCATGAATTAAGTCAGTATTTCATGAATTAGGTCATAAATTCTTGAATTAAGTCAGTAATTCATGAATTAAGTCAGTAATTCATGAATTAAGTCAGTATTTCATGAATTAGGTCATAAATTCTTGAATTAAGTCAGTAATTCATGAATTAAGTCAGTAATTCATTAATTAAGTCCGTAATTATTTAATTGAATACGTAAATCATTAATTAAGTCCGTAATTATTTAATTAAATCCGTAAATCATTAGTTAAGTCAGTAAATCATGAATTAAGTCATTAATTCATGAATTAAGTCAGTAATTCGTGATTTAAATCAGTAATTCATGAATTAAGTCAGTAATTCATGAATTAAGTCCGTAATTACTTCATTAAGTCTGTAATAATTTAATTTAGTCCGTAATTCAGTAATTAAGTCAGTAATTCATTAATTAAGTCCGTAATTATTTAATTAATTCCGTAATAATTTAATTTAGTCTGTAATTCATTAATAAAGTCAGTAATTCATGAATTAAGTCAGTAATTCATGAATTAAGTCCGTAATTATTTAATTGAATCCGTAAATCATTAATTAAGTCCGTAATTACTTAATTAAATCCGTAAATCATTAATTAAGTCAGTAAATCATGAATTAAGTCATTAATTCATGAATTAAGTCCGTAACAATTTAATTTAATCCGTAATTATTTAATTAATTCCGTAATAATTTAATTTTGTCTGTAATTCATTAATTAAGTCAGTAATTCATGAATTAAGTCAGTAATTCATGAATTAAGTCAGTAATTCATGAATTAAGTCAGTAATTCATGAATTAAGTCAGTAATTCATGAATTAAGTCAGTAATTCATGAATTAAGTCAGTAATTCATTAATTAAGTCCGTAATTATTTAATTAATTCCGTAATAATTTAATTTAGTCTGTGATTCATTATTAAATTCAGTAATTCATGAATTAAGTCCGTAATTATTTAATTGAATACGTAAATCATTAATTAAGTCCGTAATTATTTAATTAAATCCGTAAATCATTAGTTAAGTCAGTAAATCATGAATTAAGTCATTAATTCATGAATTAAGTCAGTAATTCATGATTTAAATCAGTAATTCATGAATTAAGTCAGTAATTCATGAATTAAGTCCGTAATTACTTCATTAAGTCTGTAATAATTTAATTTAGTCCGTAATTCAGTAATTAAGTCAGTAATTCATTAATTAAGTCCGTAATTATTTAATTAATTCCGTAATAATTTAATTTAGTCTGTAATTCATTAATAAAGTCAGTAATTCATGAATTAAGTCAGTAATTCATGAATTAAGTCCGTAATTATTTAATTGAATCCGTAAATCATTAATTAAGTCCGTAATTACTTAATTAAATCCGTAAATCATTAATTAAGTCAGTAAATCATGAATTAAGTCATTAATTCATGAATTAAGTCCGTAACAATTTAATTTAATCCGTAATTATTTAATTAATTCCGTAATAATTTAATTTTGTCTGTAATTCATTAATTAAGTCAGTAATTCATGAATTAAGTCAGCAATTCATAAATTAAGTCAGTAATTCATTAATTTAGTCAGTATTTCATGAATTAAGTCAGTAATTCATGAATTAAGTCAGTAATTCATGAATTAAGTCAGTAATTCATGAATTAAGTCAGTAATTCATGAATTAAGTCAGTAATTCATGAATTAAGTCCGTAATTATTTAATTGAATCCGTTAAATCATTAGTTAAGTCAGTAAATCATGAATTAAGTCAGTAATTCATGAATTAAGTCAGTAATTCATGATTTAAATTAGTAATTCATGAATTAAGTCAGTAATTCATGAATTAAGTCAGTAATTCATGAATTAAGTCCGTAATTACTTAATTAAGTCTGTAATAATTTAATTTAGTCCGTAATTCAGTAATTAAGTCAGTAATTCATTAATTAAGTCCGTAATTATTTAATTAATTCCGTAATAATTTAATTTAGTCTGTAATTCATTAATAAAGTCAGTAATTCATGAATTAAGTCAGTAATTCATGAATTAAGTCCGTAATTATTTAATTGAATCCGTAAATCATTAATTAAGTCCGTAATTCATGAATTAAGTCCGTAATTACTTAATTAAGTCCGTAATAATTTAATTTAGTCCGTAATTATTTAATTAATTCCGTAATAATTTAATTTTGTCTGTAATTCATTAATTAAGTCAGTAATTCATGAATTAAGTCAGCAATTCATAAAATAAGTCAGTAATTCATTAATTTAGTCAGTATTTCATGAATTAAGTCAGAAATTCATGAATTAAGTCAGTAATTCATGAATTAAGTCAGTAATTCATGAATTAAGTCATTAATTCATGAATTAAGTCCGTAATTATTTAATTGAATCCGAAAATCATTAATTAAGTCCGTAATTATTTAATTAAATCCTTAAATCATTAATTAAGTCAATAAATCATGAATTAAGTCATTAATTCTTGAATTAAGTCAGTAATTCATGAATTAAGTCAGTAATTCATGAATTAAGTCAGTAATTCATTAATTAAGTCCGTAATTATTTAATTAATTCCGTAATTATTTAATTGAATCCGAAAATTATTAATTAAGTCCGTAATTATTTAATTAAATCCTTAAATCATTAATTAAGTCAATAAATCATGAATTAAGTCATTAATTCATGACTTAAGTCAGTAATTCATGAATTAAGTCAGTAATTCATGAATTAAGTCAGTATTTCATGAATTAGGTCATTAATTCTTGAATTAAGTCAGTAATTCATGAATTAAGTCAGTAATTCATGAATTGAGTCAGTAATTCATTAATTAAGTCCGTAATTATTTAATTAATTCCGTAATAATTTAATTTAGTCTGTGATTCATTATTAAAGTCAGTAATTCATGAAATAAGTCCGTAATTATTTAATTGAATACGTAAATCATTAATTAAGTCCGTAATTATTTAATTAAATCCGCAATTCATAAATTAAGTCAGTAATTCATTAATTTAGTCAGTATTTCATGAATTAAGTCAGTAATTCATGAATTAAGTCAGTAATTCATGAATTAAGTCAGTAATTCACGAATTAAGTCAGTAATTCATGAATTAAGTCAGTAATTCATGAATTAAGTCAGTAATTCATGAATTAAGTCAGTAATTCATGAATTAAGTCATTAATTCATGAATTAAGTCCGTAATTATTTAATTGAATCCGAAAATCATTAATTAAGTCCGTAATTATTTAATTAAATCCTTAAATCATTAATTAAGTCAATAAATCATGAATTAAGTCATTAATTCATGACTTAAGTCAGTAATTCATGAATTAAGTTAGTAATTCATGAATTAAGTCAGTAATTCATGAATTAAGTCAGTAATTCATGAATTAAGTCAGTAATTCATGAATTAAGTCAGCAATTCATAAATTAAGTCAGTAATTCATTAATTTAGTCAGTATTTCATGAATTAAGTCAGAAATTCATGAATTAAGTCAGTAATTCATGAATTAAGTCAGTAATTCATGAATTAAGTCATTAATTCATGAATTAAGTCCGTAATTATTTAATTGAATCCGAAAATCATTAATTAAGTCCGTAATTATTTAATTAAATCCTTAAATCATTAATTAAGTCAATAAATCATGAATTAAGTCATTAATTCATGACTTAAGTCAGTAATTCATGAATTAAGTCAGTATTTCATGAATTAGGTCATTAATTCTTGAATTAAGTCAGTAATTCATGAATTAAGTCAGTAATTCATGAATTAAGTCAGTAATTCATTAATTAAGTCCGTAATTATTTAATTAATTCCGTAATAATTTAATTTAGTCTGTGATTCATTATTAAAGTCAGTAATTCATGAATTAAGTCCGTAATTATTTAATTAAATCCGCAATTCATAAATTAAGTCAGTAATTCATTAATTTAGTCTGTATTTCATGAATTAAGTCAGTAATTCATGAATTAAGTCAGTAATTCATGAATTAAGTCAGTAATTCATGAATTAAGTCAGTAATTCATGAATTAAGTCAGTAATTCATGAATTAAGTCAGTAATTCATGAATTAAGTCAGTAATTCATGAATTAAGTCAGTAATTCATGAATTAAGTCAGTAATTCATGAATTAAGTCAGTAATTCATGAATTAAGTCAGTAATTCATGAATTAAGTCAGTAATTCATGAATTAAGTCAGTAATTCATGAATTAAGTCCGTAATTATTTAATTGAATCCGAAAATCATTAATTAAGTCTGTAATTATTTAATTAAATCCTTAAATCATGAATTAAGTCATTAATTCATGACTTAAGTCAGTAATTCATGAATTAAGTCAGTAATTCATTAATTAAGTCAGTATTTCATGAATTAGGTCATTAATTCTTGAATTAAGTCAGTAATTCATGAATTAAGTCAGTAATTCATTAATTAAGTCCGTAATTATTTAATTAATTCCGTAATAATTTAATTTAGTCTGTGATTCATTATTAAATTCAGTAATTCATGAATTAAGTCCGTAATTATTTAATTGAATACGTAAATCATTAATTAAGTCCGTAATTATTTAATTAAATCCGTAAATCATTAGTTAAGTCAGTAAATCATGAATTAAGTCATTAACTCATGAATTAAGTCAGTAATTCATGATTTAAATCAGTAATTCATGAATTAAGTCAGTAATTCATGAATTAAGTCCGTAATTACTTCATTAAGTCTGTAATAATTTAATTTAGTCCGTAATTCAGTAATTAAGTCAGTAATTCATTAATTAAGTCCGTAATTATTTAATTAATTCCGTAATAATTTAATTTAGTCTGTAATTCATTAATAAAGTCAGTAATTCATGAATTAAGTCAGTAATTCATGAATTAAGTCCGTAATTATTTAATTGAATCCGTAAATCATTAATTAAGTCCGTAATTACTTAATTAAATCCGTAAATCATTAATTAAGTCAGTAAATCATGAATTAAGTCAATAATTCATGAATTAAGTCCGTAACAATTTAATTTAATCCGTAATTATTTAATTAATTCCGTAATAATTTAATTTTGTCTGTAATTCATTAATTAAGTCAGTAATTCATTAATTTAGTCAGTATTTCATGAATTAAGTCAGTAATTCATGAATTAAGTCAGTAATTCATGAATTAAGTCAGTAATTCATGAATTAAGTCAGTAATTCATGAATTAAGTCAGTAATTCATGAATTAAGTCAGTAATTCATGAATTAAGTCAGTAATTCATTAATTAAGTCCGTAATTATTTAATTAATTCCGTAATAATTTAATTTAGTCTGTGATTCATTATTAAATTCAGTAATTCATGAATTAAGTCCGTAATTATTTAATTGAATACGTAAATCATTAATTAAGTCCGTAATTATTTAATTAAATCCGTAAATCATTAGTTAAGTCAGTAAATCATGAATTAAGTCATTAATTCATGAATTAAGTCAGTAATTCATGATTTAAATCAGTAATTCATGAATTAAGTCAGTAATTCATGAATTAACTCCGTAATTACTTCATTAAGTCTGTAATAATTTAATTTAGTCCGTAATTCAGTAATTAAGTCAGTAATTCATTAATTAAGTCCGTAATTATTTAATTAATTCCGTAATAATTTAATTTAGTCTGTAATTCATTAATAAAGTCAGTAATTCATGAATTAAGTCAGTAATTCATGAATTAAGTCCGTAATTATTTAATTGAATCCGTAAATCATTAATTAAGTCCGTAATTACTTAATTAAATCCGTAAATCATTAATTAAGTCAGTAAATCATGAATTAAGTCATTAATTCATGAATTAAGTCCGTAACAATTTAATTTAATCCGTAATTATTTAATTAATTCCGTAATAATTTAATTTTGTCTGTAATTCATTAATTAAGTCAGTAATTCATGAATTAAGTCAGTAATTCATGAATTAAGTCAGTAATTCATGAATTAAGTCAGTAATTCATTAATTAAGTCCGTAATTATTTAATTAATTCCGTAATAATTTAATTTAGTCTGTGATTCATTATTAAATTCAGTAATTCATGAATTAAGTCCGTAATTATTTAATTGAATACGTAAATCATTAATTAAGTCCGTAATTATCTAATTAAATCCGTAAATCATTAGTTAAGTCAGTAAATCATGAATTAAGTCATTAATTCATGAATTAAGTCAGTAATTCATGATTTAAATCAGTAATTCATGAATTAAGTCAGTAATTCATGAATTAAGTCCGTAATTACTTCATTAAGTCTGTAATAATTTAATTTAGTCCGTAATTCAGTAATTAAGTCAGTAATTCATTAATTAAGTCCGTAATTATTTAATTAATTCCGTAATAATTTAATTTAGTCTGTAAATCATTAATAAAGTCAGTAATTCATGAATTAAGTCAGTAATTCATGAATTAAGTCCGTAATTATTTAATTGAATCCGTAAATCATTAATTAAGTCCGTAATTACTTACTTAAATCCGTAGATCATTAATTAAGTCAGTAAATCATGAATTAAGTCATTAATTCATGAATTAAGTCCGTAACAATTTAATTTAATCCGTAATTATTTAATTAATTCCGTAATAATTTAATTTTGTCTGTAATTCATTAATTAAGTCAGTAATTCATGAATTAAGTCAGCAATTCATAAATTAAGTCAGTAATTCATTAATTTAGTCAGTATTTCATGAATTAAGTCAGTAATTCATGAATTAAGTCAGTAATTCATGAATTAAGTCAGTAATTCATGAATTAAGTCAGTAATTCATGAATTAAGTCAGTAATTCATGAATTCAGTCCGTAATTATTTAATTGAATCCGAAAATCATTAATTAAGTCCGTAATTATTTAATTAAATCCTTAAATCATTAATTAAGTCAATAAATCATGAATTAAGTCATTATTTCATGAATAAGGTCATTAATTCTTGAATTAAGTCAGTAATTCATGAATTAAGTCAGTAATTCATGAATTAAGTCAGTAATTCATGATTTAAATCAGTAATTCATGAATTAAGTCAGTAATTCATGAATTAAGTCCGTAATTACTTAATTAAGTCTCTAATAATTTAATTTAGTCCGTAATTCAGTAATTAAATCAGTAATTCATGAATTAAGTCAGTAATTCATGAATTAAGTCCGTAATTACTTAATTAAGTCTGTAATAATTTAATTTAGTCCGTAATTCATTAATTAAGTCAGTAATTCATGAATTAAGTCAGTAATTCATGAATTAAGTCATTAATTCATGAATAAGTCAGTAATTCATGAATTAATTCATTAATTCATGAATAAGTCAGTTATTCCTTAGTTAAGTCAGTATTTCATGAATTCAGTCCGTAATTATTTTATTAAATCCGTAATTCAGTAACTGAGTCAGTAATTCATGAATTAAGTCAGTAATTCATGAACTAAGTCAGTAAATCATGAATAAAGTCATTATTTCATGAATTGTCAGTATTTCATGAATTAAGTCAGTATTTCATGAATTGTCAGTATTTCATGAATTAAGTCAGTAATTAATGAATTAAGTCAGTAATTCATGAATTAAGTCAGTAATTCATGAATTAAGTCAGTATTTCATGAATTAAGTCAGTAATTTATGAATTAAAGCAGTATTTCATGAATTAGGTAATTAATTCTTGAATTAAGTCAGTAATTCATGAATTAGGTCAGTAATTCATTAATTAGGTCAGTAATTCATTAATTAAGTCCGTAATTATTTAATTAATTCCGTAATAATTTAATTTAGTCTGTAATTCATTAATTAAATCAGTAATTCATGAATTAAGTCCGTAATTATTTATCTAAGTCCGTAATTCATTATATAAGTCAGTATTCATGAATTAAATCAGTAATTTATGAATTAAGTAATTAATTCATGAATTAAGTCATGAATTCATGAATTAAGTCATTAATTCATGAATTTAGTCATGAATTCATGAATTAAGTCAGTATTTCATGAATTAGGTCATTAATTCTTGAATTAAGTCAGTATTTCATGAATTAAATCAGTAATTCATGAATTAAGTCAGTATTTCATGAATTAGGTCATTTTTTTAAAAAATTTGTTTAACCGGCGTAGGCTGACGCCTGTTGCGGTGAACGGTCGAATTTGTACATCAACGCAGTACACAATATACACTAAGGTCAAAATACCAAATGCACTGAAGGGAGTATGTACAGGGTACATTTGGGGGGAGGGGGATAATGAGGGGGTAGTAGCTATTTACATATGCTTGGCCGCTTCCATAAATTTAATGATAGATGGGAATAGCTTTGGGTTTGACAAAATTTCTTGAGGGTTGAAGTGCAATTTGTGCCTGCTTAAATCCCTGAGCAACATGGCTCTTTCCCTGTTCAAATTGCGACAATGGAATAAGAAGTGGGAGAGATTTTGGAAAGAACGATCTTGGCAAGAACACCTGGCCGATGTCCCTTTACCAGTGCGCAGTAGGTAGGACTTCGTCGAGAAATGAGTTGTTCGAATCTGGATCAGCTTACTGATGATCCGACGATGGAATTTTACGTCCACGATACTGCGGCTGCAGGGTCCAACGTTAAGATCCTTTAGGGGGCTCTCTACTTCTTCCCATCGGCTTAACCACTTCTTCATCGTCGCTTCTTTGATCCAGTGGAGGGCTTCGGCTTTACTTTCGGGTCTATTGGCCCATGTAATGGACAGGAGCTGACGTGCTCTCTCTGGGCACGAAGTATATGACTTGTGCTTTGGTTGGATTGGTGTGGAAGGCCAACAATTCCAACTTCTGGAACCAAAATGTCGTAGTAACACGGATTCCAGGAGAAGGTCCAAGGGTAGTAAGCCTGTCTCAACTTCAAGAGCAGTAGTTGGAGTTGTCCTTAAGGTGCCAGTTACTGTTAGCAGACCTTGTCTGTATGCTTGCTTCAGGGGTCGAAGACAAGCGCTCGAGGCGTTGCACCAGGCCGGGTAACCATATCGCATTTTTGACACGACCGTGGCTTGGAAAAGCGTTCGAAGTTGGGAGTAGATCGACTTTGAGACTTGTGACAGTTTCCTAATTCTTTGCGTGATTAGGAAGCTTTGGGTCGCCACACGGGCTACGTGTGCTTTTCATGACAACTTCGAATCGTACGTCAACCCGAGGTACCGAACGGTCTCTTTCGGTTGGATTACCAATGTACCCCAGACTAGGGGAGCAACTTCCGGAGTTCGTTTACGCGAAAGTGGATTAGCTCCGTTTTTTCCTTGGAGAACACCAACCGTAATCTTTTCCCCCACTTTTCAAGGGCAGACAGGTTCTTAACGAGAAACTCCACATTCTTTTCGCTTGATGATCCTGAGGTGTCAAGGAGCAGATCGTCGGCAAAAAGCTTGGATCCAATGTTCTGCCTTCTTCGTTCTGCCTTCTTCGTCTCATCTTTCCGGACCGGGCAGGTGTTGTCAAAGGCGCAGTGGTCGCCTTTACAGTTCGCACATTTCTTCGCACTGCTACTGCATGATCTTGAATCGTGCTTTTCCGCACACTTTGCGCAGGTCGGTGTTGTCGAGCGGCAAGTGGCAGCCAAGTGGCCGTATGCTTGGCTGTTGAAACATTGCAGAACTGTGGGAAGCCGTTTGTCTTCTACTTGCGCTAACCGGTTGAAGGCGTAAAGCGAGCCCACTCTCAGCAACGTCGATTTTTCTTCAGAGGAACGGCAGGTGAGGAGGAGGGAGCCATAAGCTTTCTCGCTGCTGGGGTTCAACCATGAAACTTTGTTCTCGTCAAAGACAACTCCCAAGTCGGAATTTCTTTCCGAGAGGTGTTCGCAGATTTCTTGATAGGTTTGGTCTCTGGGCAGCTGGTGGATAACTACCTTCAGATTGGGTTGATGCATGACGGTTTTCACCGGCCCCAGGGATTCTAGCTGGGCGGACTTCAAAAAAGGTTCAGCCTTCTCCCTTTCTTCTCTGTTCTTGTACGTGAGCGCAAGGTTTCCATTCTTCGCCTTCCAGGCCAAGACCGGCTTCGGAGCATTCGGGCAGATTTTGTTAAGATCCTTGTCCACTGCTAGCAGAAGATCTTTCTTTGGAACCGTCATTCTGCGTTTTTCCGAGTCCTGCTGTTGAATAAACAGCGTTTCCGATTGACCGTTAGCTGTTGGGTTTTGCGGAGAGGGGCTTGCTGGAACAGGAATATTGCTTACTGATGCTGCGCGGCTTCTGAGCGCCTGGGAGAAAGACAGTACATTCGCTGGCTGGGGTCCTGTCTGAGGGATGAAATTTCCTCCGACAAGGCCTTCACCTGCCGCATCAGCTGTACGTTGGATTCCTTGATTTGCCGGTGCAACTTATCGTTTGCTTCCTTCAGTTCAGTTTCTTTTCTTCTACCTTCTTTTGTGGTGGTCTGCATCAAGGAAGGTTTCCCGCGTTCTACTTCTAGGTCTTTACGAAGACCAATAACTTCCGCTTTAAGCGCCATGATTTCCTGATTCAGGTGATCATTGCAGTCTTTCAGCGACCTAAGCGTGGTTACGATGAAGTCCATAGTAGACATTTGTGTGGGGTCATCGATTGAAAGGGACCTTTTACGGAACGCAAGGTCATCTGAAGGGGAGAGCATAGGGCGTTTCTGTGCTTGGGCTGGGTTCATTTTTCTTTCTCGACACGATTTCCAGTTTTTAGCCGCAGGATTGTCTTTTTGAAAAAGGTCACCGCAGGTTAGACATTTCACTTGGGGTTGTGGTGTGACGGTTGGTATGGGCGAGTCTATTTCAATTTCTACAAGAGCACGGGACGGGCCGGCTTGAGAAAAGCGGATTTCCCCTTTTACGGGCGAGTTTTCTGGTGTTCTTAGCATTTCGACACTGGCCTAAGCCCTAAACAGTCACTTAAAAGACCTCGTTCATACACAAAGCAGAAACTAAACGATATAAAAACGATCGACAAAGGTGCAGAAAGCACCGAACTACACTTAGTAACAAGATCAAATCAAACAAACTTGGGTACACTAATGAAACAAGTGAAAAGCAGAAGCGCGCTTCAAAACACGTCCAAACCTCCCCTCCAGCAAAATGGCTACCATTACGGACTTAATTAAGTAATTACGGACTTAATTCATGAATTACTGACTTAATTCAGTAATTACGGACTTAATTCATAAATTACTGACTTAATTCATAAATTACTGACTTAATTCATGAATTACTGACTAAATTAATGAATTACTGACTTAATTTATGAATTACTGACTTAATTAATGAATTACAGACTAAACTAAATTATTACGGAAATAATTAAATAATTACGGACTTAAATAATGAATTACTGACTTAATTCATAAATTACTGACTTAATTCATGAATTACTGACATTCATGACTTAATTCATGAATTACTGACTTAATTAATGAATTACGGACTAAATTAAATTATTACGGACTTAATTAATGAATTACGGACTAAATTAAATTATTACGGACTTAATTAAGTAATTACGGACTAAATTAAATTATTACGGACTTAATTAAGTAATTACGGACTTAATTCATGAATTACTGACTTAATTCATGATTTACTGACTTAATTATTGATTTACGGATTTAATTAAATAATTACGGACTTAATTAATGATTTACGGATTCAATTAAATAATTACGGACTTAATTCATGAATTACTGACTTAATTCATAATTACTGACTTAATTCATGAATTACTGACTTAATTCATGAATTACTGACTTAATTCATGAATTACTGACTTAATTCATGAATTACGGACTTAATTAAATAATTACGGACTTAAATAATGATTTACGGATTTCATTAAATAATTTCTGATTAATTCATGAATTACTGACTTAATTCATGAATTACTGACTTAATTCATGAATTACTGACTTAATTCATGAATTACTGACTTAATTTATGAATTCCTGACTTAATTCCTGAATTACTGACTTAATTAATGAATCACAGACTAAACTAAATTATTACGGAAATAATTAAATAATTACGGACTTAATTAATGAATTACTGACTTAATTCATGAATTACTGACTTAATTCATGAATTACTGACTTAATTAATGAACTACGGACTAAATTAAATTATTACGGACTTAATTAAGTAATTACACACTCAATTCATGAATTACTGACTTAATTCATGAATTCATGACTTAATTCATGAATTACTGACTAATTTCATGAATTACTGACTTAATTCATGAATTACTGACTTAATTCATGAATTACTGACTTAATTCATGAATTACTGACTTAATTCATGAATTACTGACTTAATTCATGAATTACGGAATTAATTAAATAATTGCGGACTTAATTAATGAATTACTGACTTAATTCATAAATTACTGACTTAATTCATGAATTACTGACATTCATGACCTAATTCATGAATTACTGACTTAATTAATGAATTACGGACTAAATTAAATTATTACGGACTTAATTAAGTAATTACGGACTAAATTAAATTATTACGGACTTAATTAAGTAATTACGGACTTAATTCATGAATTACTGACTTAATTCATGATTTACTGACTTAATTACTGATTTACGGATTTAATTAAATAATTACGGACTTAATTAATGATTTACGGATTCAATTAAATAATTACGGACTTAATTCATGAATTACTGACTTAATTCATAATTACTGACTTAATTCATGAATTACTGACTTAATTCATGAATTACTGACTTAATTCATGAATTACTGACTTAATTCATGAATTACTGACTTAATTCATGAATTACGGACTTAATTAAATAATTACGGACTTAAATAATGATTTACGGATTTCATTAAATAATTTCTGATTAATTCATGAATTACTGACTTAATTCATGAATTACTGACTTAATTCATGAATTACTGACTTAATTCATGAATTACTGACTTAATTTATGAATTCCTGACTTAATTCCTGAATTACTGACTTAATTAATGAATCACAGACTAAACTAAATTATTACGGAAATAATTAAATAATTACGGACTTAATTAATGAATTACTGACTTAATTCATGAATTACTGACTTAATTCATGAATTACTGACTTAATTATTGAACTACGGACTAAATTAAATTATTACGGACTTAATTAAGTAATTACACACTCAATTCATGAATTACTGACTTAATTCATGAATTCATGACTTAATTCATGAATTACTGACTAATTTCATGAATTACTGACTTAATTCATGAATTACTGACTTAATTCATGAATTAATGACTTAATTCATGAATTACTGACTTAATTCATGATTTACTGACTTAATTACTGATTTACGGATTTAATTAAATAATTACGGACTTAATTAATGATTTACGGATTCAATTAAATAATTACGGACTTAATTCATGAATTACTGACTTAATTCATAATTACTGACTTAATTCATGAATTACTGACTTAATTCATGAATTACGGACTTAATTAAATAATTACGGACTTAATTAATGATTTACGGATTTCATTAAATAATTTCTGATTAATTCATGAATTACTGACTTAATTCATGAATTACTGACTTAATTAATGAACTACGGACTAAATTAAATTATTACGGACTTAATTAAGTAATTACACACTCAATTCATGAATTACTGACTTAATTCATGAATTCATGACTTAATTCATGAATTACTGACTAATTTCATGAATTACTGACTTAATTCATGAATTACTGACTTAATTCATGAATTACTGACTTAATTCATGAATTACGGAATTAATTAAATAATTGCGGACTTAATTAATGAATTACTGACTTAATTCATAAATTACTGACTTAATTCATGAATTACTGACATTCATGACTTAATTCATGAATTACTGACTTAATTAATGAATTACGGACTAAATTAAATTATTACGGACTTAATTAAGTAATTACGGACTAAATTAAATTATTACGGACTTAATTAAGTAATTACGGACTTAATTCATGAATTACTGACTTAATTCATGATTTACTGACTTAATTACTGATTTACGGATTTAATTAAATAATTACGGACTTAATTAATGATTTACGGATTCAATTAAATAATTACGGACTTAATTCATGAATTACTGACTTAATTCATAATTACTGACTTAATTCATGAATTACTGACTTAATTCATGAATTACTGACTTAATTCATGAATTACTGACTTAATTCATGAATTACTGACTTAATTAATGAACTACGGACTAAATTAAATTATTACGGACTTAATTAAGTAATTACACACTCAATTCATGAATTACTGACTTAATTCATGAATTCATGACTTAATTCATGATTTACTGACTTAATTAATGATTTCCGGATTTAATTAAATAATTATGGACTTAATTAATGATTTACGGATTCAGTTAAATAATTACTGACTTAATTAATGAATTACAGACTAAACTAAATTATTACGGAAATAATTAAATAATTACGGACTAAATTAATGAATTACTGACTTAATTCATGAATTACTGACTTAATTCATGAATTACTGACTTAATTAATGAATTACTGACATTCATGACTTAATTCATGAATTACTGACTTAATTACTGAATTACGGACTACATTAAATTATTACGGACCTAATTCATGATTTACTGACTTAATTAATGATTTACGGATTTAATTAAATAGTTACGGACTTAATTAATGATTTACGGATTCAATTAAATAATTACGGACTTAATTAAGTAATTACTCACTCAATTCATGAATTACTGACTTAATTCATGAATTACTGACTTAATTCATGAATTACTGACTTAATTCATGAATTACGGAATTAATTAAATAATTACGGACTTAATTAATGATTTACGGATTTCATTAAATAATTGCTGCTTAATTCATGAATTACTGACTTAAATTCATGAATTACTGACTTAATTTATGAATTCCTGACTCAATTCATGAATTACTGACTTAATTAATGAATTACTGACTTAATTTATGAATTCCTGACTCAATTCCTGAATTACTGACTTAATTAATGAATTACAGACTAAACTAAATTATTACGGAAATAATTAAACAATTACGGACTTAATTAATGAATTACTGACTTAATTCATGAATTACTGACTTAATTCATGAATTACTGACTTAATTAATGAACTACGGACTAAATTAAATTATTACGGACTTAATTAAGTAACTACGCACTCAATTCATGAATTACTGACTTAATTCATGAATTCATGACTTAATTCATGATTTACTGACTTAATTGATGATTTCCGGATTTAATTAAATAAATACGGACTTAATTAATGATTTACGGATTCAATTAAATAATTACGGACTTAATTCATGAATTACTGACTAAATTCATGAATTACTGACTTAATTCATGAATTACTGACTTAATTCATGAATTACAGACTAAACTAAATTATTACGGAAATAATTAAACAATTACGGACTTAATTAATGAATTACGGAAATAATTAAACAATTACGGACTTAATTAATGAATTACTGACTTAATTCATGAATTACTGACTTAATTCATGAATTACTGACTTAATTAATGAATAACTGACTTTATTCATGAATTACTGACTTAATTCATGAATTACTGACTTAATTCATGAACAACGGACTAAATTAAATTATTACGGACTTAATTAAGTAATTACTGACTTAATTCATGAATTACTGACTTAATTAATGAATTACAGACTAAACTAAATTATTACGGAAATAATTAAATAATTACGGACTAAATTAATGAATTACTGACTTAATTCATGAATTACTGACTTAATTCATGAATTACTGACTTAATTCATGAATTACTGACTTAATTACTGAATTACGGACTACATTAAATTATTACGGACCTAATTCATGATTTACTGACTTAATTAATGATTTACGGATTTAATTAAATAGTTACGGACTTAATTAATGATTGACGGATTCAATTAAATAATTACGGACTTAATTCATGAATTACTGACTTAATTCATAATTACTGACTTAATTCATGAATTACTGACTTAATTCATGAATTACTGACTTAATTCATGAATTACTGACTTAATTCATGAATTACTGACTTAATTCATGAATTACTGACTTAATTCATGAATTACGGACTTAATTAAATAATTACGGACTTTCCGGATGATTTCCGGATTTCATTAAATAATTGCTGCTTAATTCATGAATAACTGACTTAATTCATGAATTACTGACTTAATTAATGAATTACAGAGTAAACTAAATTATTACGGAAATAATTAAATATTTACGGACTTAATTAATGAATTACTGACTTAATTCATGAATTACTGACTTAATTCATGAATTACGGACTTAATTAATGAATTAATGACTTAATTCATGAATTACTGACTTAATTCATGAATTACTGACTTAATTTATGAATTATTGACTTAATTTATGAATTATTGACTTAATTTATGAATTACTGACTAAATTAATGAATTACGGACTTAATTTATGAATTGCTTACTTAATTCATGAATTACTGACTTAATTAATGAATTACAGACTAAACTAAATTATTACGGAAATAATTAAATAATTACGGACTAAATTAATGAATTACTGACTTAATTAATGAATTACTGACATTCATGACTTAATTCATGAATTACTGACTTAATCAATGAATTACTGACATTCATGACTTAATTCATGAATTACTGACTTAATTAATGAATTACGGACTACATAAAATTATTACGGACTTAATTAAGCAATTACGGACTTAATTCATGAATTACTGACCTAATTCATGATTTACTGACTTAATTAATGATTTACGTATTTGATTAAATAGTTACGGACTTAATTAATGATTTACGGATTCAATTAAATAATTACGGACTTAATTCATGAATTACTGACTTAATTCATAATTACTGACTTAATTCATGAATTACTGACTTAATTCATGAATTACTGACTTATTTCATGAATTACTGACTTAATTCATGAATTACTGACTTAATTCATGAATTACTGACTTAATTCATGAATTACGGACTTAATTAAATCATTACGGAATTAATTAATGATTTACGGATTTCATTAAATAATTGCTGCTTAATTCATGAATTACTGACTTAATTCATGAATTACTGACTTAATTCATGAATTACTGACTTAATTCATGAATTACTGACTTAATTCATGAATTACTGACTTAATTCATGAATTACTGACTTAATTCATGAATTACTGACTTAATTCATGAATTACTGACTTAATTCATGAATTACGGACTTAATTAAATAATTACGGACTTAATTAATGATTTACGGATTTCATTAAATAATTGCTGCTTAATTCATGAATTACTGACTTAATTCATGAATTACTGACTTAATTTATGAATTCCTGACTTAATTCATGAATTACTGACTTAATTAATGAATTACAGACTAAACTAAATTATTACGGAAATAATTAAATAATTACGGACTTAATTAATGAATTACGGACTTAATTAATGAATTACTGACTTAATTCATGAATTACTGACTTAATTCATGAATTACTGACTTAATTAATGAACTACGGACTAAATTAAATTATTACGGACTTAATTAAGTAATTACGCAATTAAGTAATTAATAATTAATTATGAATTAATTATTAATTATGACAGTTAATTCATGAATTACATAAATTCATAAAGAAAACTAATAATTAACTGACTTGAATTAAGTAATGAATTACTGACTTATGAAGTGCTGACTTAATTCATGAATTAATGACTTAATTAAGGAATACTTGACTTAATTCATAAATTAATTCATAAATTAATGACTTAATTCATGAATTACTGACTTAATTCATGAATTACTGACTTAATTAATGAATTACTGACTTAATTCATGAATTACTGACTTAATTAATGAATTACAGACTAAATTAAATTATTACGGAATTAATTAAATAATTACGGACTAAATTAATGAATTACTGACTTAATTCAATCTATTACTGACTTAATGAATGAATTGCTGACTTAATTCATGAATTAATGACTTAATTAAGGAATACTTGACTTAATTCATGAATTAATTCATAAATTACTGACTTAATTCATGATGTACTGACTTAATTAATGAATTACTGACTTAATTCATGAATTACTGACTTAATTAATGAGTTACTGACTTAATTCATGAATTACTGACTTAATTCATGAATTACTGACTAAATTAATGAATAACTGACCTAATTTATGAATTGCTGACTTAATTCATGAATTAATGACTTAATTAAGGAAAACTTGACTTAATTCATGAATTAATTCATAAATTACTGACTTAATTCATGAATAACTGACTTTATTCATGAATTACTGACTTAATTAATGAATTACTGACTTAATTAATGAATTACTGACTTAATTCATTAACTACTGACTTAATTCATGAATTACTGACTTAATTCAAGAATTAATGACCTAATTCATGAAATACTGACTTAATCCATGAATTACTGACTTAATTCATGAATTACTGACTTAATTATTGAATTACTGACTTAATTCATGAATTGCTGACTTAATTATTGAATTACTGACTTAATTAGTTAATTGCTGACTTAATTCATGAATTACTGACATAATTCATGAATTACTGACTTAATTCATGAATTAATTACTGAATTTATGAATTACTGAATTAATTTATGAATTACTTAATTAATTTATGAATTACTTAATTAATTCATGAATTACTGATTTAATTCATGAATTACTGATATAATTCATGAATTAATTATTTAATTAATGAATTATTGACTTAATTCATGAATTTATTACTTAATTCCTAAATTACTGACTTAATTCATTAATTACTGACTTAATTCATGAATTACTGATTTAATTCATGAAATAATTACTTAATTCATAAATTACTGACTTAATTAAATAACTACGGACTTAATTCATGAATTACTGACTTAATTCATGAATTACTGACTTAATTTATGAATTATTGACTTCATTAATGAATTACCGACTTCATTAATCAATTCATGAATTCCTGACTTAATTTATGAATTATTGACTTCATTAATGAATTACCGACTTCATTAATCAATTCATGAATTACTGACTTAATTCATGAATTACTGACTTAATTCTTGAATTACTGACTTAATTCATGAATTACTGACTTAATTCATGAATTACTGACTTAATTCATGAATTACTGATTTAATTCATGAAATAATTACTTAATTCATAAATTACTGACTTAATTAAATAACTACGGACTTAATTCATGAATTACTGACTTAATTCATGAATTACTGACTTAATTTATGAATTATTGACTTCATTGATGAATTACCGACTTCATTAATCAATTCATGAATTACTGACTTAATTCATGAATTACTGACTTAATTCTTGAATTACTGACTTACTTCATGAATTACTGAATTAATTCATGAATTAAAGACTTAATTCCTGAAATAAAGACTTAATTCATGAACTACTGACTTAATTCATGAAAAAATTACTAAATTTTATGAACTACTGACTTAACTCATGAATTAATGACTTAATTAATGAATTACTGACTTAATTCATGAATTACATACTTAATTAACTTATTACTGACTTAATTCATGAAATACTGACTAAATTCATTAAATACTGACTTAATTCATGAACTACTGACTTATTTCATGAGTTACTCACATAATTTATGAATTACTCACTAAGTTCATGAATTACTGACTTAATTCATGAATTACTGACTTATTTCATGAATAACTGACTTAATTATTGAATTCCTGACTTAATTCCTGAATTAATGACTTAATTCTTGAATTACTGACTTAATTCATGAATTACTGACTTAATTCATGAATTACTGATTTAATTCATGAAATAATTACTTAATTCATAAATTACTGACTTAATTAAATAACTACGGATTTAATTCATGAATTACTGAATTAATTAATGAATTACTGACTTAATTTATGTATTATTGACTTCATTAATGAATTCATGAATTAATGAATTAATTAATGAATTACTGACTTAATGAATTCATGCATGAATTCATGAATTAATGATTTAATTAATTAATTACTGATTTAATTCATGAATAACTGACTTAATTCATGAATTACTGACTTAATTCATGAATTACTGACTTAATTCATGAATTACTGACTTAATTCATGAATTACTGACTTAATTCATGAATTACTGACTTAATTCATGAATGAAAGACTTAATTAATGAATTACTGACCTAATTCATGAATTACTGACTTAATTCATGAATTACTGACTTAATTCATGAATTACTGACTTAATTCATGAACTACTGACTTAATTCTTGAATTACTAACTTAATTCATGAATTACTGAATTAATTCATGAATTAAAGACTTAATTCCTGAAATAAAGACTTAATTCATGAACTACTGACTTAATTCATGAACTACTGACTTAATTCATGAAAAAATTACTAAATTTTATGAACTACTGACTTAACTCATGAATTAATGACTTAATTAATTCATTAATTACTGACTTAATTCATGAATTACTGACTTAATTCATGAATTACTGACTTAATTCATTAATTACTGACTTAATTCATGAATTACTGACTTAATTCATGAATTACTGACTTAATTCATGAATTACTGACTTAATTCATGAATTACTGACTTAATTCATGAATTACTGACTTAATTCATGAATTACTGACTTAATTCATGAATTACGGACTTAATTAAATAATTACGGACTTAATTAATGATTTACGGATTTCATTAAATAATTGCTGCTTAATTCATGAATTACTGACTTAATTCATGAATTACTGACTTAATTTATGAATTCCTGACTTAATTCATGAATTACTGACTTAATTAATGAATTACAGACTAAACTAAATTATTACGGAAATAATTAAATAATTACGGACTTAATTAATGAATTACGGACTTAATTAATGAATTACTGACTTAATTCATGAATTACTGACTTAATTCATGAATTACTGACTTAATTAATGAACTACGGACTAAATTAAATTATTACGGACTTAATTAAGTAATTACGCAATTAAGTAATTAATAATTAATTATGAATTAATTATTAATTATGACAGTTAATTCATGAATTACATAAATTCATAAAGAAAACTAATAATTAACTGACTTGAATTAAGTAATGAATTACTGACTTATGAAGTGCTGACTTAATTCATGAATTAATGACTTAATTAAGGAATACTTGACTTAATTCATAAATTAATTCATAAATTAATGACTTAATTCATGAATTACTGACTTAATTCATGAATTACTGACTTAATTAATGAATTACTGACTTAATTCATGAATTACTGACTTAATTAATGAATTACAGACTAAATTAAATTATTACGGAATTAATTAAATAATTACGGACTAAATTAATGAATTACTGACTTAATTCATGGATTACTGACTTAATGAATGAATTGCTGACTTAATTCATGAATTAATGACTTAATTAAGGAATACTTGACTTAATTCATGAATTAATTCATAAATTACTGACTTAATTCATGATGTACTGACTTAATTAATGAATTACTGACTTAATTCATGAATTACTGACTTAATTAATGAGTTACTGACTTAATTCATGAATTACTGACTTAATTCATGAATTACTGACTAAATTAATGAATAACTGACCTAATTTATGAATTGCTGACTTAATTCATGAATTAATGACTTAATTAAGGAAAACTTGACTTAATTCATGAATTAATTCATAAATTACTGACTTAATTCATGAATAACTGACTTTATTCATGAATTACTGACTTAATTAATGAATTACTGACTTAATTAATGAATTACTGACTTAATTCATTAACTACTGACTTAATTCATGAATTACTGACTTAATTCAAGAATTAATGACCTAATTCATGAAATACTGACTTAATCCATGAATTACTGACTTAATTCATGAATTACTGACTTAATTATTGAATTACTGACTTAATTCATGAATTGCTGACTTAATTATTGAATTACTGACTTAATTAGTTAATTGCTGACTTAATTCATGAATTACTGACATAATTCATGAATTACTGACTTAATTCATGAATTAATTACTGAATTTATGAATTACTGAATTAATTTATGAATTACTTAATTAATTTATGAATTACTTAATTAATTCATGAATTACTGATTTAATTCATGAATTACTGATATAATTCATGAATTAATTATTTAATTAATGAATTATTGACTTAATTCATGAATTTATTACTTAATTCCTAAATTACTGACTTAATTCATTAATTACTGACTTAATTCATGAATTACTGATTTAATTCATGAAATAATTACTTAATTCATAAATTACTGACTTAATTAAATAACTACGGACTTAATTCATGAATTACTGACTTAATTCATGAATTACTGACTTAATTTATGAATTATTGACTTCATTAATGAATTACCGACTTCATTAATCAATTCATGAATTCCTGACTTAATTTATGAATTATTGACTTCATTAATGAATTACCGACTTCATTAATCAATTCATGAATTACTGACTTAATTCATGAATTACTGACTTAATTCTTGAATTACTGACTTAATTCATGAATTACTGACTTAATTCATGAATTACTGACTTAATTCATGAATTACTGATTTAATTCATGAAATAATTACTTAATTCATAAATTACTGACTTAATTAAATAACTACGGACTTAATTCATGAATTACTGACTTAATTCATGAATTACTGACTTAATTTATGAATTATTGACTTCATTGATGAATTACCGACTTCATTAATCAATTCATGAATTACTGACTTAATTCATGAATTACTGACTTAATTCTTGAATTACTGACTTACTTCATGAATTACTGAATTAATTCATGAATTAAAGACTTAATTCCTGAAATAAAGACTTAATTCATGAACTACTGACTTAATTCATGAAAAAATTACTAAATTTTATGAACTACTGACTTAACTCATGAATTAATGACTTAATTAATGAATTACTGACTTAATTCATGAATTACATACTTAATTAACTTATTACTGACTTAATTCATGAAATACTGACTAAATTCATTAAATACTGACTTAATTCATGAACTACTGACTTATTTCATGAGTTACTCACATAATTTATGAATTACTCACTAAGTTCATGAATTACTGACTTAATTCATGAATTACTGACTTATTTCATGAATAACTGACTTAATTATTGAATTCCTGACTTAATTCCTGAATTAATGACTTAATTCTTGAATTACTGACTTAATTCATGAATTACTGACTTAATTCATGAATTACTGATTTAATTCATGAAATAATTACTTAATTCATAAATTACTGACTTAATTAAATAACTACGGATTTAATTCATGAATTACTGAATTAATTAATGAATTACTGACTTAATTTATGTATTATTGACTTCATTAATGAATTCATGAATTAATGAATTAATTAATGAATTACTGACTTAATGAATTCATGCATGAATTCATGAATTAATGATTTAATTAATTAATTACTGATTTAATTCATGAATAACTGACTTAATTCATGAATTACTGACTTAATTCATGAATTACTGACTTAATTCATGAATTACTGACTTAATTCATGAATTACTGACTTAATTCATGAATTACTGACTTAATTCATGAATGAAAGACTTAATTAATGAATTACTGACCTAATTCATGAATTACTGACTTAATTCATGAATTACTGACTTAATTCATGAATTACTGACTTAATTCATGAACTACTGACTTAATTCTTGAATTACTAACTTAATTCATGAATTACTGAATTAATTCATGAATTAAAGACTTAATTCCTGAAATAAAGACTTAATTCATGAACTACTGACTTAATTCATGAACTACTGACTTAATTCATGAAAAAATTACTAAATTTTATGAACTACTGACTTAACTCATGAATTAATGACTTAATTAATTCATTAATTACTGACTTAATTCATGAATTACTGACTTAATTCATGAATTACTGACTTAATTCATTAATTACTGACTTAATTCATGAATTACTGACTTAATTCATGAATTACTGACTTAATTCATGAATTACTGACTTAATTCATGAATTACTGACTTAATTCATGAATTACTGACTTAATTCATGAATTACTGACTTAATTCATGAATTACGGACTTAATTAAATAATTACGGACTTAATTAATGATTTACGGATTTCATTAAATAATTGCTGCTTAATTCATGAATTACTGACTTAATTCATGAATTACTGACTTAATTTATGAATTCCTGACTTAATTCATGAATTACTGACTTAATTAATGAATTACAGACTAAACTAAATTATTACGGAAATAATTAAATAATTACGGACTTAATTAATGAATTACGGACTTAATTAATGAATTACTGACTTAATTCATGAATTACTGACTTAATTCATGAATTACTGACTTAATTAATGAACTACGGACTAAATTAAATTATTACGGACTTAATTAAGTAATTACGCAATTAAGTAATTAATAATTAATTATGAATTAATTATTAATTATGACAGTTAATTCATGAATTACATAAATTCATAAAGAAAACTAATAATTAACTGACTTGAATTAAGTAATGAATTACTGACTTATGAAGTGCTGACTTAATTCATGAATTAATGACTTAATTAAGGAATACTTGACTTAATTCATAAATTAATTCATAAATTAATGACTTAATTCATGAATTACTGACTTAATTCATGAATTACTGACTTAATTAATGAATTACTGACTTAATTCATGAATTACTGACTTAATTAATGAATTACAGACTAAATTAAATTATTACGGAATTAATTAAATAATTACGGACTAAATTAATGAATTACTGACTTAATTCATGGATTACTGACTTAATGAATGAATTGCTGACTTAATTCATGAATTAATGACTTAATTAAGGAATACTTGACTTAATTCATGAATTAATTCATAAATTACTGACTTAATTCATGATGTACTGACTTAATTAATGAATTACTGACTTAATTCATGAATTACTGACTTAATTAATGAGTTACTGACTTAATTCATGAATTACTGACTTAATTCATGAATTACTGACTAAATTAATGAATAACTGACCTAATTTATGAATTGCTGACTTAATTCATGAATTAATGACTTAATTAAGGAAAACTTGACTTAATTCATGAATTAATTCATAAATTACTGACTTAATTCATGAATAACTGACTTTATTCATGAATTACTGACTTAATTAATGAATTACTGACTTAATTAATGAATTACTGACTTAATTCATTAACTACTGACTTAATTCATGAATTACTGACTTAATTCAAGAATTAATGACCTAATTCATGAAATACTGACTTAATCCATGAATTACTGACTTAATTCATGAATTACTGACTTAATTATTGAATTACTGACTTAATTCATGAATTGCTGACTTAATTATTGAATTACTGACTTAATTAATTAATTGCTGACTTAATTCATGAATTACTGACATAATTCATGAATTACTGACTTAATTCATGAATTAATTACTGAATTTATGAATTACTGAATTAATTTATGAATTACTTAATTAATTTATGAATTACTTAATTAATTCATGAATTACTGATTTAATTCATGAATTACTGATATAATTCATGAATTAATTATTTAATTAATGAATTATTGACTTAATTCATGAATTTATTACTTAATTCCTAAATTACTGACTTAATTCATTAATTACTGACTTAATTCATGAATTACTGATTTAATTCATGAAATAATTACTTAATTCATAAATTACTGACTTAATTAAATAACTACGGACTTAATTCATGAATTACTGACTTAATTCATGAATTACTGACTTAATTTATGAATTATTGACTTCATTAATGAATTACCGACTTCATTAATCAATTCATGAATTCCTGACTTAATTTATGAATTATTGACTTCATTAATGAATTACCGACTTCATTAATCAATTCATGAATTACTGACTTAATTCATGAATTACTGACTTAATTCTTGAATTACTGACTTAATTCATGAATTACTGACTTAATTCATGAATTACTGACTTAATTCATGAATTACTGATTTAATTCATGAAATAATTACTTAATTCATAAATTACTGACTTAATTAAATAACTACGGACTTAATTCATGAATTACTGACTTAATTCATGAATTACTGACTTAATTTATGAATTATTGACTTCATTGATGAATTACCGACTTCATTAATCAATTCATGAATTACTGACTTAATTCATGAATTACTGACTTAATTCTTGAATTACTGACTTACTTCATGAATTACTGAATTAATTCATGAATTAAAGACTTAATTCCTGAAATAAAGACTTAATTCATGAACTACTGACTTAATTCATGAAAAAATTACTAAATTTTATGAACTACTGACTTAACTCATGAATTAATGACTTAATTAATGAATTACTGACTTAATTCATGAATTACATACTTAATTAACTTATTACTGACTTAATTCATGAAATACTGACTAAATTCATTAAATACTGACTTAATTCATGAACTACTGACTTATTTCATGAGTTACTCACATAATTTATGAATTACTCACTAAGTTCATGAATTACTGACTTAATTCATGAATTACTGACTTATTTCATGAATAACTGACTTAATTATTGAATTCCTGACTTAATTCCTGAATTAATGACTTAATTCTTGAATTACTGACTTAATTCATGAATTACTGACTTAATTCATGAATTACTGATTTAATTCATGAAATAATTACTTAATTCATAAATTACTGACTTAATTAAATAACTACGGATTTAATTCATGAATTACTGAATTAATTAATGAATTACTGACTTAATTTATGTATTATTGACTTCATTAATGAATTCATGAATTAATGAATTAATTAATGAATTACTGACTTAATGAATTCATGCATGAATTCATGAATTAATGATTTAATTAATTAATTACTGATTTAATTCATGAATAACTGACTTAATTCATGAATTACTGACTTAATTCATGAATTACTGACTTAATTCATGAATTACTGACTTAATTCATGAATTACTGACTTAATTCATGAATTACTGACTTAATTCATGAATGAAAGACTTAATTAATGAATTACTGACCTAATTCATGAATTACTGACTTAATTCATGAATTACTGACTTAATTCATGAATTACTGACTTAATTCATGAACTACTGACTTAATTCTTGAATTACTAACTTAATTCATGAATTACTGAATTAATTCATGAATTAAAGACTTAATTCCTGAAATAAAGACTTAATTCATGAACTACTGACTTAATTCATGAACTACTGACTTAATTCATGAAAAAATTACTAAATTTTATGAACTACTGACTTAACTCATGAATTAATGACTTAATTAATTCATTAATTACTGACTTAATTCATGAATTACTGACTTAATTCATGAATTACTGACTTAATTCATTAATTACTGACTTAATTCATGAATTAACTGATTTAATTCATGAAATAATTACTTAATTCATAAATTACTGACTTAATTAAATAACTACGGACTTAATTTCTGAATTAATGACATAATTCATGAATTACTGACTTAATTCATGAATTACTGACTTAATTAAATAACTACGGATTTAATTCATGAATTACTGAATTAATTAATGAATTACTGACTTAATTTAAGAATTATTGACAACATTAATGAATTACAGACTTCATTAATGAATTCATGAATTAATGACTTAATTAATGAATTACTGACTTAATTCATGAATTACTGACTTAATGAATTCATGCATGAATTCATGAATTAATGATTTAATTAATTAATTACTGATTTAATTCATTAATTACTGACTTAATTCATGAATTACTGACTTAATTCATGAATTACTGACTT